>APFE030280404.1:0-12484 GCA_000404065.3 Pinus taeda | reverse complement strand
TTTCGTATTGAATACTCGTATTTATGTGTCCTCCGTGTCTCGTGTCCTCATTTCATGTGACTTAGCTTAGACAATATTGATGTATTGTCTCCATGGAGGGTGGAGTCTGAGGAGCCCCTCTTGGAGGAGTCACCTTCATGGTTAGAGCCAGTGGTAGATGATCCATTAGAGCAGGGGCAGCAAGAGGAGGACTCGGAGTCAGAGAAGCAGCAGCACTCAGAGGAGGAGCAGGAGGAGGAGGAGGAGGACACTGCGGGAGCATCAGCATCAACACCATTTGCTATAGATATAGGAGAGCATAGCCCCATACCTAGCACTCATTATTTGAAATTAGGTGCAGAGGCAGGGTTAGGGCCTCCTACTACTAAGGGCAGGCCTGGCAAACAACCCATCATGTTTTCCCGTAAAAGGGGGAGAGGGCAGTGATTTCAGATAGATAGCTGCTAGTTTTATTTGTTATGCTACATATAACTCATGATGATGAGATACTTTTATATATGTGATGTTATTTGTATTGGTTCTCCACATTTGAGTCCTTGAATGGACAATTATCAGGGATCAGCGGGATTTGGTATCGCCTTTGATGTATCATTTCTATTTGACATCATATATATCAGTGTTTTCTTCATATTTATGTGCCAATGTGTTTATTTCATGTTGTTATTGCATTATATGTTTAAAAATCTTAAAAAATGAATATATTATGCATTTTTTATGCTTGCCGATATTTGCCGATATTTTCGCCGATATTGCCGATAAGATATTTTCTGGACCCTCGCCGATATTTTCCCAATACCGATATTATCAACACTGCTTTGAAGTGCTAGTATGTTTATTATCATTATATTTCATTATAATATCATCTCGAATTCATACTCATAATTTTCTATATCATTTTTGGGTTTATGAGAGGCCCCAAGGTCAACTTTTCTTTGTTGGTTTATGTTAAAATTGGCAACTAGGGCCAAACTCCACATGGGTCATCTTATTTATGACAACTGATATTTTTCTTGGATTCCTCTCTCTGAGAGGTGTAAGATTGATCTAAAGATCATACGATTCTGACATGTACAAATGAAGTTAAGAATTTATTTTGATTATGGTCCAATTGTCAAGGTCGGCCAACAAACTTATGTAGGCTCAGAAGCCCAACAGTCGCGTCCATTCATCCTCAACGTTGCATATAAATAGAAGGTGACTTAGCCTCATTGGAACACAACCATCTTAACACTTCTCTCTCTCTCCTCATTGATTGGGTACAGATTTATGGGCCTCTCTCTCTCTCCACACGTCCGAAATTTCAGGAGAGCGAAATTTTAGGAGGCCGAAATTTCAAGAGAGCGAAATTTCAGGGGGCCAAAATTTCAGAAGAGCAAAATTTCAAGAGGCCCAAATTTCAGGAGACCAAATTTCTGGACAGTTTGACCAAGCGTTGACCTCCTTTGACTGCGTTTTTGTGAGGGATATCTCTGTTTGGACAGACTGCATTTTTGGGCATAGAAATCGAGGCTAAACATTGATTGTTGACCAGCGCTGGTTGCAGTTAGGGCTGACTGCAGGTGGGTTGTTTGACAAGACTTTGACTGGGATGAATTTGATTGTTTTGAGGGTTGTTTTATCTTGCTGTTTGGAGGTCGAAGTTGACTGAAGTTGACTAATGTGCTGAGGGTCAATCTGCCCTATTGACCGCGCTGACTTTTCTGGTTAGGGTTCTTTTGCAAGGGTACTATCCCACAACAAATCATTCTGGCCGAGTTTGGTGCACAGCCCTTCCGCCTTGAGACAGCGTTCAGACTGGTCTCCCTTCTCCACCGAGTCCAGAGCTTCGCAGACACTTTGAAAGGGCGTGACAAGTACCCGTATCTAGCCTACTGCTCTTCTGAGGATATCGACCGCACACAACCAGGGAAAACCAAATGTTGGTATACAGGGGTATCAAAGTTCCTCAAGGCAGTAGGGCTCCACATAGACCACCTCCCCCCCTTTCAGTACTCCTTGAACGCCCCCAGAGGACTCCCCCCCAAGCAGGAACTCAATAAGATCATCAAGGAAGACATCTACAGACAGTTTATCCAGGTCACGTGGATTGACCCCCCGGAGGAGTTACGGCCGAAAATGGCTTTCTATGCAGAGCACTTTTTGAATATCAGAAATGGGCTTATAGTTCGCCCCCAGTATACACTTCGACATTGGATGCATGCTCTCCAGATTCCCCTTGGACAATTCAGAGTTGGATCGCACAGGCTTCGGGTAGAGACAGACCACCAGATAGAGAGAGTTGACAGGATCTACCGACTATGCCATACGCAGGAGGTGGAAAACGAATGGCACTTCATCTTCAGGTGTCCGATATATTATGAGATCAGAGGTCGCTTTCACTGTCTATTCAGAGGACCAAATACTCTTTCCAGTTTCTTCAACTACACGGACCAGAGATGTGTCGCACTTTACATCCAGGAGACTCTTAAGCATCGAGAGCATATCCTTCAGCCTCCAAGCCGACCCAACACTGCTCGTCAGATTACCTCTTTCTTCAGTACACTTCCCTCAGCACGAGGGGTTAAGAGATCAACCAGCGAAGATACCGATCAGGCAAGCTCACATATATCGGCAAACCCTCGTTCAGTTAAGAGGAGAAGCCCCTTACATACGAGGACCCAGCAGCAGATCCGCGCCAGACATCTCCCCGCAAGGCAGTCCAGGACCATTAGATCACAGAGACAGCACAAGGGGAGGCACCCAGTGGCCACTATTTCAAGCCAGCAAACCTTACTGAACTACCCACAGTTCTCCTCTCTCGACCTCGGATGTTAGGAGTATCGGACTCCCACATTCGCGTCCCCAGGGTCTTCTTCACCAGTGATCCTGCGACACAGTCTAGAGATCAGTCGGCGATGTCGGGATTGGAGCCCCATACGCTCTCCCCGACCCGCCTTGTTTTTATTTTCTATCTTTCAGTATTTGTCTTTATAAGGAAACCATTTGGTTCTCCTACTGGGCACGACCCCCTTTTTGTAACCGACAGTCCCTTTGACCTACTTTGTGGTCATTCGTTGGACATTAATAAAATTATCTTATCTTATCTTATCTTATCTCTCTACTAAACTATTGAAGAGTATAAGAAGAATTGATCAAGGGTTTCCCCACATTGGGGTTTGTCCCTGGCTAGTGCCACATCTTGTGTCCTCTTGTCTTGGCTTGTCTTCTACTGTTTATGTTTATGTTCTATCTGCATTTTACTATCATGTTGATGTTATTGCTAAACTGGATATTGATATTGGGCTAATAAATAAATTGATAAAAAATTGCGCTAAAGCGAACATACTATTGTTGCCTAATATTAAAATGGTATCAAAGTCGAGGTGAAGACAAAGCCCAAGCAAGAGTGAAAGAGCGATCACCAAAGACAGTTGGACAAGGACAAAAGGCTCAATGGATTCCTCATTCTACTTCTCGACTGAAGACAAGCTCCATGATAAATCTGACTATCATGGATGGAATGTCTCTTGATTTGACCTTGGAAGAAAAAGAAGTGATGGATTAAGTGAGGGTAAAATCCCTGAACCTCCTTCAAATGCACCGGTTGTTGCGAAGACCAAGTACAATAGAGCTGAAGTCAAAGCTAAGAAGATTATCAGGGATTCATTGACAAGCACCTAGTGGCCTATATCTCTGAATTGAAGACCTCTAAGGAGATCTACGATAGGTTGGTCGACATGTTCAAGGTTAGTAATGCTAATCAAATACTATTTCTCAAGAATAAGTCGAAGGATATTAAGAAGGGAAAAGACAAGGACATTCAATCCTATTTCTTGAGGATTACTGAGATCAAGAATGATCTAATCTCGATTGGAGAAGTCATTCCTGACAGGGAACTTACTCTCACCACCCTTGGAGGACTCCCACCTGAGTCGTATGTATTTAGAACCACTATACTCAACAATGATAGAATTCCAGGGTTTGAAGAATTGACGTTGAGATGCATTCAAGAAGTGTAATGTCCCAAACGAAACAAATTTGGAACATTCCTTTCACATAAAATTTCTACTCATAAACAGAAGATTGCCATGTAAAATATAACATATAAAATACATGCAATTTGATAATACGATAAGCAGAAACAATCTCAGTTTTATTATAATATAAGAATTGGGATTTTACATGCTGGAAAAATAGTTGAGATAGTTGGCCTCAACAGATCTGTAATAATGCCACAATGGGCCTCCCAAAACAAACCAAAAAACAATACACTGCAACTTGTGAATGCTGAATGGATCAACCAAGGGGAGATGGGTGCTCGCCCAATCTCTCTAAATCACCCGAGGGTTTTCGTCTTGGGGCTACCAATGGAGTAGAGAACCAGGTTCTCAACCTCTCATACAACAAATAATATCAAATCCAAGATGTCCTCCAATGGTCTCCTCTTTTATAGATTTGATCGACTCCTTTATAACCTTCTATTTTATTATTATTTTAATCATGGAGCACTTTTCCCTCTTTTATTTCAATTAAAATATTCTTTTAGTGCGGGGAAAACGGTAAATTGGCCACCATGTCTCCTCAGGCCACTAAAACTCATATCTATCCATCCCATCTTGCAGATCTTCCCGTTCCGGTTCCAACGAGCTATTACACTGAGGTGTCCCACCAATCAATCTCCTCGGAATGCCACCTCGAGCATAATTAATTAAATTATTCCCAATAATAATGTTGATTTTTGAAGTTGTTGGAATGTGACGGAACGAAAGGAAAATTGTGCAGATGTTGGAATATGCCAAGTGAATGCCATCAAATCCCATAAGAACTCCGCAAAACTTCATCGGAACCCCTGATGACATAAACCTGCTCCATTGACCTGGCCACCTCCTGCCCTAGAAATCCACCCTGGCTACACTATGAAGAAGGATAAAAATGGGGACATGACAAGAAGAAACAAGAATGGTGGAGAAAGAAATTCCTTCTAACAAAAGTAACCCCACTGCATTCTCCGCTCATGCCAAGATGAAGAACAATGCAGGTTCAAAGAAGCAAAGTCAAGGAAGACTGGGATTCAAAAATGGAAGAAAGGGAAGATGCTTTGTTTGCAATAAGTTTGGCCACTATGCAATGGAGTGTCCAAATAGAAGGGACACATCTCATGATGATGATCACAATCATTCTAGGGGAAACTTCAACAACAACGATCAAAGGAATGGTAAGACCAATGGCAAAGGAAAAAAGAATGTGGGACATCAACAAAATTGTCGACCCTCTAAGAAATCAAGGAACTCCAGGTATGAAGAATCAAATGTTGTTAACAATAAACAAAAAGAGTACTATCTTATATTGTCCCTCTCCACTGCCTCTCCTCCAGACACTTTGGGAAATTGGTTGATTGATAGTGGTGCCTCACGGCACTTCACTGGATACAAGGAAGCCCTCTCTAATCTGATAGAAAAGGAGACAAACTTGGAGATCATCCTTGGAGATGATGCCACCTATCCCGTGAAGGGAGTAGGGAACGTTACCCTTCAATTGAATCAAGGTAACACTATTCATATGCATGAAGTACTATATGTACCCGATCTCAAGAAGAACCTGGTGTCCATTTCGACAATGAAAGACAAAGGATTCAAGGTGGCTTTTATCAATGGAAAGGTACGTGTTTGGAAAAGAAATTTTAAAGATGCTTTTACTCTTAGGTTTAGGCTTGACACTTTATATCAAGTTGGAGGAAGTCCATTAGGAGCCATGTCTTGCGACACATCTCTACAATCTGAACTATGGCACCGGAGGTTTGCCCATCTTCATTATAAGGCCTTTGCGATGTGAGATAGATGGTGACAGGTATGCCCAAGTTCAAAGTAGAGCATGAAGGTGTATGTCCGAGATGTGCAGAAGGAAAACTTACAAGGGGACCATTCTCCTCAAGTAATAGCAAGGCCATAGATATATTGCAATTGATCCACTCCGACATATTTGGTATGATGCCCGTAAACTCTTTGGGAGGATACTTATATTATCTCACCTTTACGGATGATTATTCTCGCAATACCTGGATCTACTTCTTGAAGAAGAAGGATGAAGTGTTCACCTGGTTCCAACACTTCAAAGCCTTGATCGAAAACCAATCCAAGAAGAAAATCAAGATATTAAGGATTGATAATGGGATCGAGTAAGAATCCAATGAATTCTAAGATTATTGCGGAGAAGTTGGCATTAAGAGGGAGACTATAACGCCATACACTCCTGAGTAGAATGGTGTGGCTAAAAGGAAGAATCGCTCTATTGTAGAAGCAGTTTCTGCCATGCTTCATGATCAAGGACTTCCGAAGTTTCTAACGGATGAAGCTGCAAATATCGCTGTGTATGTTCAAAACCAATGCCCTCATAAAGCATTAGACTCCAAGACTCCCGAAGAAATGTTCACTAGTAAGAAACCCAATGTCTCTCATTTTAGAATTTTTGGAAGTCCCATATATTTTCATGTGCCAAAAGAGAAAATAAGCAAATTGGGTGCATCTGGGAAGAAAGGAATCTTTATGGGCTATAGTGAAAATTCGAAAGGATATACAATTTATGTGGCTGGTCAAAAGGAAGTTGAGATAAATCATGATGTCACCTTTGACGAAGATATGGCCCACAGGAAGATCAACAACCTTCCTATCCTAAGGAAGGACAAAGAAGCCGACATAGGAAATCAGGGTGGAAAAGAGGATGAATCGATGCCTGATGTTGATGAACCTATTGATCCTCTTCCTCATAAGCCTTCCTCCTCCAAGAGGAGACCCTCATGGCTTAGGGAGACTCTCGAAGATGCCGAGAGACACATTGCACCAAGGGGCGCTTTCCGTGAAAGCAAGAAGCTGAACATGTATCAAGGATATTTGACCACCATGAGCACTATCATTCAAAATGAGCCTTCATCATTCAAAGAAGTCATGAAGCATCAAGTATGGAAGGATGCTATGAATGAAGAATACAAGTCAATTATGAAGAATGATGTATGGGATGTGGTACCTAGGCCCCAGGACAAATCGGTTGTCACCTCTACGTGGTTCTACAAAATCAAGCATGGAGTTGATGGAAGTGCATACCCTCTCATTCACAAATGTAAGATGGAGTTGGCACCTGAATTTGAGATGAAGGACCTAGGACCGATGCACTATTTCCTAAGGTTGGAGGTCTGGCAAAAGGCAGGTGAAATTTTCCTCTCTCAAGGAAAATATGTTGTGAAGATATTGGAAAGATTTGGGATGGTGGACTGCAAGCCTATGACTACCCCGATGGAACTTAACTTTAAGAACTTATGTGGTAGTGCTGCTGGACCTGAATTGGGAAATGCTTCCATGTATCGTCAAATCATAGGAGCATTGATGTTCTTGGTGAACTCCCGTCCAGATATATGTTTTTCAGTTAACACATTGGGCCAATACATGGTTAAGTGTCATCATATACATTGGATGGCTAACAAGAATCTTCTGAGATATCTTTGGGGCACAATCACTCATGGACTGAGATACACTGCTGAAAATGTGAGGCTGCATGGTTATTCTGATGTTGATTGAGTTGGCAGTGTGGTGGATCGCAAGATAACTTCTGGATGTTCTTTTTCTTTGGGTTCTACTTCGATATCCTAGATGAGCATGAAGTATAAATCGCTTGCCTTGAGCACAGCCAAGGCCGAATACATAGCTGCTAGTATGGCCTCTTGTGAAGTTGTCTGGTTGAGGAAGCCCTTCAGTGAGTTGTTTGGACATGTGTTGGATATCGCCGTGATCCTCTGCGACAACCAAAGTGGGATTCGATTATCAGAGAATCCCATATTTCATGATTGCTCCAAGCATATAGATATCAAGTACCACTTTATCTAAGATATGGTACAACGAAGAGCAATAAGGCTCCATCACTTTGGGACTTGTTGACCTCTACCGGTCAACTACCCATGCAGTACACCCCCTTTTTTCTTTGCAAAAAAGGGGCAGCACTTGATCAGCGTATCCGTGCCATCCTGCAGTCATCAGCAACTTGATCAATCTAATTGTAAACCCAGTCTGCATGTATTAATTGTAAATAATCCTAGCAGATATAAGTCGTGTTGTAAATTGCCTAGGTGGACCTAACTTTCTAATGGTAATCTACGTCCCGGAAGGTTTTTCGTCTCACCGATCCACGGATCGGCAGAGTTTTCCTTCAAACCTGACCCCAAAGCCGGGATAGATTTTGTCATTGGAATTTTAGAGAATCCTAGTGTGTTGATCTGCTAGATTATAGTTGTGGCGCAGAACCTGGGTGATTTGTGAGGGTCTATGTTAAAGGGGTTTTTCTCTCTTAAGATGTAAATTGTAAAAGTCATGTAATGTGTCCTGAGGGTCGAAAAATGTTTTAAAATCCCCTCATGAGTCCTAAGTCCTAGGTCCTAGGTGATGTTTCCGAAGGCTTAGTTCGATGATCCATTTTAAAATGAATTAAGAAATTAAAAATGAATAAAAATAATAAGATAAAAAAAAGAAAAAAAAAAAAATTGTAAATTATTTAACTGTTCTAGGGTTTCAAATTTTTTCTGACTTAGGGTTTCGGTTTTGTGTTCCTGCATATATTTTTATTGGACGTTTCATCACAGGTTACAGGTTTCTGTTCTGCTATCAAAGAGATCAGACATCGGGCCAGGTAAAATCTACATATGTTGGGCACAGTTTGACGTGGCAGCAGTTTAAAGGGAAAACGAAAATTTTTCCAGCGTGAATCTGATTGACAGGCCAGTTAAAATCGATCCATGCTGCAAGCATTAAAACTTAAATCTTTTCCTTTGCATTCGATTTTTTTTGTTAAGCGTAGGCATGATTCAGTTATGAATCTGTGTTTCATCTGCGTATCTGTGCGTGGTTTTCTGTGTTCTGGTCGCAGCCCTTTCCCATTTCCGCTTGCTCTCTGCCTGTGCCCGCTCTCTCCATCTCCTTCCGTCCCATCTGTTCTCTCTCCATTCCCGCTTCTGCTCTCCCTGCGTCTCCAACTCTGCCCTCTGTCGAAACACTCAACCCGTCCAGCAGCGTGTCCATTTCCTTTGAGTGGATGGCCTCCGATTGCCTGCTGCGTGCTGCGTACGGCTGCGTATTTGGTGGGCTGCGTATTTTGATCCATATGCGTTATGCGTTTGCTCCCTTGATAGCATAGTCGTTGGCTTTTTTTTTTTTAGGTTTGGTCATTTTCATAAATATGATTTAGTTTGGTTTTATTTGTTAGGTTTAAATTTTAATAAAATTCAAAAAATCAATAAAAAGGGTTTTCTTGTCTTAGGGATAGTTAGGGTTTAGAGTTTTATTTTTTTTGGTTTTTTTTTTTAGATTTGATTTTTTTTTTTAAGTTTTAGAATAGTTTTAATTTAGATCTTTGTATTTTCATTTTGTTTAAAATAAAAATTTAAAAATTAAAAAATGTTTCCTTGGTTGGTTAAATTTAGTCTTAGTTTTATGTTTTAGCGCATATCTCTTTTTTCTTTAACTTTAAAAAAAAAAAAAAAAAAAAAAAATTAACAAAGATTATAGTTAGGTAGATTTTTATTTTTTAGGAGATTGTTCAGATTCAGAATAAATTTTGTTTTATTTTAAAATAATTAAAAAATCATAAAAAATATATAAATGAAAATCAAATAAAAATTTTCTTCAAGGGCTTAGGATTGATTTTTTTTTTTTTAGTTTTTGTTTTAAGTTAAAATCTTTGTCTGAAAAAGCCATAAATTCATCGTGGAAATTTATTTTTGCTAGATTCAGTTGTTTTTCAATTATTATCTTTCATGCTGAGATCTGAGCTTTCAAGGCGAGACGCGAAATTGATATTTGGTTCTTGTGGTGGTTTTGGGCATTTATCTTGTCGAAGTTTTCAGTTGCTGGATGTCGTCCTAGCTGATGACAAATGATTGTTGTTCACGTTTCATGTTTCTATAATCATCTAACAAGTAATCGATTTAATAATCTCTTAAGGCACTGGTCTGCTAAAATCAAATTCATCTAGTGCTTATCTTATCGTGTCTCGTGTCTCCCAACCAACTGGTCGACAGTTGGTCTTCATCATCTCACAGGGTCTACCCCCCTTAGTCGCGGGAGACAGGCTTAAACGGAGGGATCGGGGATCAGAGTGACAGCCCCCGGTCTGAGCGTTGTCGTGTCAATCTGCGCGACAACATTTTTTGGCACCGTTGTCGGGGACGGAGTTTTTCTGTCCCTGGGGTTTCATCGACATTCATCTTCTCATCTTCTCATCTCTCATTTGAGCTGGCAAATTCAATATTTTGCCATCTTTTCATCACATATCAGCAGCATCTCTCCGATTTTGTTTCTTGTTTGGGTGGCGACTCCATTTTCTCATTTTTCCCAGACAAGAAGCCTTCCTCATATATGCTTGCTGGTACCCTTTTAGATCTTAGAATCAGATTTATTGTTCAAGTGGCGACTCCACCTCTTTCATTTGTAAATTTTCTTGAGCAGAAATCTCGTTCTATCATCCATTTGGTCCCTTATTATTCATCATGGATTATTCGTTTAAACCATGTCATTTTGATGACCTCCATGACATTCCGGAAGTGGCCATCTCTAAATTACCTTTGTTCTCAATTGGTGATGCAGTCGCTGTAAAAAGGCATCTAGGTTTGTTCACTCGCATAATGATCATATATTGTAGACCCTCTCAGTACGATCACGAAGATGTCAAAATGCGTCTTTTTGTCTTTTCTTTAGAGGGTGATGCTTTGAATTGGTTTAATAAGTGTCCTGAAGATTCTTTCACTTCTTTACAAGACATTGTCGATGCTTTTAAAGATAGATATGGTTATCCAGATAGCTTGCCTTGTGCCCCTAAAGCTGTGCAGCAAAATGAAAAAGGTCCAGCTGTCGATGAAAGATTCCATGACAATTCTTCATATCAGAATGTGCCATCCACTTGTACCACTACAGATCAGATTCATGATAATGGAAAAGCAGGGACAAATGACAATGAAAATGAAGATCAAAAGCAAATCATACAGGAACTAATGTTGCTGGTGAAGAATATGGAAATCAATCAAACTAATTACTCCAATGATGTCAGAACTTTATGTGCCCACCTGGAAAAACGTAATAGGGAGATGGAAATCATGCAAAATCAACATGCTAAGGAAATTGAAGCCATGAAGATTAATCATGACACAGAAATTAGTTTTATCAGAAGCAAGCTGTCAGGGTTAGAGGAAAATATCATGACCATGAAAGCTAATCATGATAGGGAAATCAATTTTATGCAAAACAAGTTATTAACTATGGATGAAGAAATGACTATCATGACATTCGAACATAATAATCAGTTGGCTACCATGCAAGAAATTCATGAGGAAGAGATAAACTCTATGCAGCATTGCTTGATGATCATAAAGGAAAAAGACGATAAAGTAATAAAAGATATGGAAGCTAATCAGGTATATCTTCAGAAAAAGTTATTGACCATGGAAAAAGATCATACCAGGGAAATTAGTGCTATAAAAGTTGAACACTCTAGCCAGATAAATCAGGAGCCTTCTCATTTGTTGCAACAAGCTCCATCTTACTATGAGGAGGTCATTGGTTCGATTGAAAGGTGGTTAATTGAAGGTGATCCAGATAAACTAAAAAAACGATAAAGATCAAATGCAAGATGATGAAAAATATGTCACGCATATCTTACATACTTCATCTAAGAGCTTTGAAACAGAAAGTTCCACATCATCAGTAATACAGCCTACCAGAAAGAAAAAGCGTAAGAGAAGGAAAATAAGAAGAAGATTTGACGCATCAGACGGCCGCGAGCAGCTTGATCTTCGGATAAGAAAGAGTCCTACCATATGCAAAATTGGACATGGTACATCCGACAAGCAGCCGACAGATTTGCCTGAAAGCAGGCAAATGCTCAGTATGCACTATATTGAACACATCTGATGCCGTAGGGCATCCTTCGTATCGTATTTCTAACCCTATTCCTTGTTTTTTCCGCATTTTTGTTTTTGCTTTAGATAGTCAATAAATGAAGAGCTTTTTATCTTTCCTGTGCTAAATGTATATGATGATTTTTTGGATGGACGCTACTTATTTTTTGTGTTGTATGGACGCAGATTCTGGATTCTCACATTCCTGCAAGCAGCAACGTGTCCCCAAGTAGAGCCAGATGTTGACCTCTACCGGTCAACTACCCATGCAGTACACCCCCTTTTTCTTCACAGAAAGGGGCAGCACCTGATCAGCGTATCCGTGCCATCCTGCAGTCATCAGCATCTTGATCAATCTAATTGAAAACCCAGTCTGCATGTATTAATTGTAAATAATCCTAGCAGATGTGAGTCGTGTTGTAAATTGCCTAGGTGGACCTAACTTTCCTATGATAATCTATGTCCCGGAAGGTTTTTCGTCTCACCGATCCACGGATTGGCAGAGTTTTCCTTCAAACCTGACCCCAAAGCCGGGATAGATTTTGTCAGTGGAATTTTAGAGAATCCTAGCGTGTT
>APFE030280391.1:41574-67433 GCA_000404065.3 Pinus taeda | reverse complement strand
AACTATGAACTTAACCTTATTTTAAATTTTATTTTTGTAAAAAAGTTATAAAATTTAATTTTAACTGAGGTTGATGTTGATAAATTGATTAAGAAATGATCTAATCTCATAAATAATTTTAAATCATTTTTAAATAATATAGAAATTGCTACCACATTGCAAGTCAAAATAAAAAGCCACTTTAAACATAAAGAATCACTTTGGTTTTTGTTGTTGCTAAAGTATTATTTTTGAAAAATTAAAGTAAATTATTTCTGTTTTTTTTTCCTTCTTGCATTAAACTCCAATGTATGTTTGGAATTCAAAATAGGTGACAATGTGCTCAAGGTTAACATACTCCTACAAGTGGGGGGTAAAACAAATAGAAGAACAATGTAATATAGATAAGTTTGTTTGCATTTATTTCTGAATTTTTCATAGTTGAGTTTAAGATGTAGGTCAAGGATGTATCAAACATTTAAAGTTGTGCACAATTTTTAAAGAATTTATACAAATTGCACAGATCTAATGTTTTGGTTTAATCATGTGATTTCCAAGGCATGGATATAGACTCACACTAGTCTATAGACATTGTAGGATTTTGATGTTTGGACTTGCAAGTAAAGAAAAATCTGATGATAGTAAAATATTTTCAACTCCATTCAATGTATGTTCAAATATTATTTTTTTTTATTTAATTTAAATATAACATCTTTTATTGTCAATATGATGTATTTATTTTTGAACATTTCCATTCTTTATAACATGAAGTCATCTAAACATTAATTTGTGAGGTATTCACTATGAAATTTATACATAGTTTGTTGCATTTGAGGGTTAGCTCAATTGATCGAGTCCCCATTGTTAAAGCACTTTTCCTATTGAGAGGTCATGGGTTCAATTCTCTCGACACTCTTAGGGTTAGGCTCATGTGGTTGACTCGATAGAAAGTGATCTCTTCGGGTGGATTTTCCTAGTACAAATATCATGTGAACATAACAATCAATGATCTCTGGGGACCATGAACCACATAGAAAAAAAAATGATAATGTCTTGTTATATTGCATTAAAAACATTCTTAAGTTTGATTTACATTATATATTAATGTAATTGTTTTTTTGTAACTAGATGAACTGCCTAGTACAAATATCAAGTGAACATAACAATCAATGACCTCTGGGGACCATGAACCACATAGAAAAAAAAAATGTAATAATGATAATGTCTTGTTATATTGTATTAAAAGCATTCTTAAGTTTGATTTACATTATATATTAATGTAATTTTTTTTTTGTAACTAGATGAATTGACAATTTGATCAGTCTTGTACTTGTGTGACTCAAGATTGATTTCGGCCACTAACACCATATGTTTGGGGCCTATGCCATGTCCTCCTCTTGGTAGACTAGGTTACAACAATGGGATTGAACCTTGTATCTCTTAGTTTCCATAATTTCATATCACTTCAATCACCATTTAAGCTTCTCTTTACTTAATGATTTGTGGATGTATAGGATACCTAATATGCCCTAGGACTAATATAGTATTTTATTAAATTTACCTTTCAATAAACTTATTATGTATACGTGTAAAAGTATATATACCTACAATGGTAAACTTGAACAATACATTATGTATAATGTATAGACTGATTAATTAATTTATATAATGTTGAATTTTCACATCTTATGAAAAGGATAAGAATAAAACTCAATCTTTTTTCATGAAGCACGCCATTGACTTTTAAAATAACGATGCAGGTGGGGAGTACCAACCAAGAATCTTCACCGTTTTTTCTCTTTAAAGCGTAGAGGCAATGACCATCCACCACCAGAGAAACTGTGGGAGAAGAAAGGTAGGGATGGAATTTAGCTTTTTGAATGAAAACACTCATCACGGACTTTTATACTATCTTTGGGATTGATACTGTTTTTGGATCTTTGGATGCCGGAGCGTGCCACAGGGTCATTTTCATGCTACTATGTGTTGCCCTTGCTTGCCCAAATCCATTCCCTTTTATTTCACCCCAAAGTGCAATAATTTTCAATGTCATAGTTTCACATTTTGCTATGATTAATTCATGCCATCTAATTAGGCTTCAAATTTGATGTGGTATAGGATTTAGTTTCATTTTTCAAAGTAATAAAGTTATATGTGATGTCTCTAGTGATTGTAAATATTTAATTAATGCAGTTAGGATATTATTATTTAAGTTTAAATATTTATTATTTTGATTAATTGTGCATGAAGTAAATGTTTTCCCTAATTATTACCTATTCCTAACTAATTTTTCGGAGATTTATTCTCAAGGAAGATCAAGAGAGTATGTGTACGTGAGTCAAAAGAAGAGAAAGAAGTAATACAAATAAACTTCTCTACCGAAATGTCGGAGTTTATAAGCTATGTCTGGTTAAAACGAGATTGTTGTAACAAGGAATGTTAGTCTAACTGCATGTGAGCAATAGCTCGGGGGACTCAGGAAGTGAGTCTCAAGGTTGGGAGAAAAAATTCAACAGTGATTAATTTCCAAAGTTAGATAATTTATCACTTCTTGAAGATTAATTGTATTATTGAAACATAGTATGTATGTTGTTGATTAAATGTAGTTTTGAAACATAAGTATGTATGTTGTTGATTAAATGTATTCTTGAAATAGAATATGTATGCTGGTGAATAAATGTCTTCTTAAAAAAAAAAATCACCTAATTATTAGTGAAGCTTCTAACTAACCTGTTTTCTTTCTCCTTAATTCGTATTTCAGTTTTTGGTCCTCTTTGGAAATCTCCCCCATTTTCCTTTCCTTATATTTATGAGATAGTCCTTGTCATGACTAATTGAATGGGTTAAAATTATCTATTATAAGATAATTATTTAGATTTAAATAGTAAGTTTAAGTTCACTTTAGATAACTTAACTAATAAATTTATATTAATAAGTTACCCAAACCATTAATAATAAGAATAATACTATTATTATAATATAATATAATAATAATAATTTAATAATATTTAATATTATTATTTTAGTTATTAAGGATAATATTAAATTTCATGCAATTACTAATAGTTATAATCCCTAGATCTATTAATATATGTTAACATTTTTCTCATTATTATAGTCCCGAGATTTCTTATTTTTTAACTCAAATGTGGTTAACATTTTACTTAAAATAACACAAAATACCAACCAAACAGTATTAAAATAATATTCGTATTTAGCATTCTAGACTTTAATGACATTCAAAACATTATAAAATATATTTAAACACTAATACAATGAATAACTATTTATCTAATAATATTATTATAATTAAATAATTTGACTAGTCAAATCTAACAATTTCATGGTCAATTATAGTCGTTTGTCCAGTCTAATCTAATATAGTCGTTTTCCGGTCAAACCTAGCCGTCGGAAGATTTGCTATCCCTATTTAACATATAGCCATGATCTGATTCTTCAACTTGTCTTGACGATGAACCACACTTGTTGGTTCAAAACGCATCGAAAAAAAAAAATTTGATGAGTTTTTTCCGAAAATATTTCTATAATACTCAATATTTGTGCTCTTGAATTAATTGTAATCTTGGAATAGAAATGGGTATATTGTTAAAAGGGATTAATTGAACCAGTTTAGTAAAGGCCAAATGCTTTACCAAAAGGAATTCATAATCTGGGAGACCTACATAATAACTTGTATGTTCTGTTAATTAGAGAAAACAGAGTTATCGGAGGAATTCTTCTTCTAGGGTTATAATAGGAAAACCCTCAAGAAAGAAGGGAAATCAAAATAAACACGAATTGTTCCCAATCTGTCTAGGGACTCTACAGCCTGAGGAATTACAAATCCGGAAAAGTATAACAGAACTATCAACAACTATTACTGAACGAACAAATAGGTTACTCTATGCTTCGCCCTTTGCCGCTAGGAAAAATCAAGTAACAGAAGATACATTGAATTCGGGGAACGACCATGTCCGTTAAAATATTTGAACTAGAGAGGGATTAAGAATACAATAAAAATGTAATTGTCTCATAAGAAAAACAAGTGATAACTAAAATTTAGGGAAAACGAAACCCAAAAGTACTAAACCCCAACAAGCAAGTTATTGTTGTGAAGCAATATTACCAAGCTTAGGGGCAAGGGTCGAGTTCTCCTTGTGACCAATAAACTAAAATGACTGTAACACACATCAAACCAATTGAATAGGAAAAGTCGAATTTCACTTTTCAAGAAGAAGTTAGCAGGAAGAAAACTATAAATTTGAACACTATATTCTGGTAACGAACATGCATATATTTATAAAAATGGAACTATGCAAAAGCACCAACCTTCTGAGGAAAACACCAGATAGATATCAATTAATCCTGGCATAAAATCTTAAAACAGAGCTCTTAAATTATGAAGGAAGACAAATCTTTAAGGACAAAGATCTTAAAATCAAAAGGACGATTCCATATATAAACATTCATAACCTTAAAACAATAATAGAGCAGCATGGTACTATTGTATCAAAAACAATTTGCAAATTCTAGTTTAATCGCACACCCAAAATTTGAAACGATAGGTATGGAAGCCCCATTTTGCCTTGATGAAACTATTATAGTAAAAAGGGGAAAATGACTATCATAAGTACTCTTAAATGCATGTAGTGCAACATAGTGAGATGGGCAAAGACCCATAAACCAAGAGTTTTAGAAATATGGTTTCCACATTACCTGGAGGTTGGAAGAGGAACATGTTTGCGACCCTAGAACCGGATTTCAGAAGGAAGCCTCGCTCTCAAGCAACCATATTCTAGCAGGAATAAGTCTCCAACAAAACCTAGCAAAACACAATAACAGATTAGTAATATTTAAGCAAAAGAACTGTAGATTTATGATATTCAAGGTTAAAATATGAAACCATGTACCTGGTTAGGGTTGTCACCGCAAGGTTGCTCCTTCAATGTAGAACCTATCAAACCCTCCTCTACGAGCCTGATAGATTAAAAGAAAACATAATCATGGCGGAGTTAAAATGTGTAATGGAATAGCTAACGGATTGCAAAGGAATGAGGTTGGACCTGTGAATAATCTGGAGCCATGGGTCGGAGCTGGAAGACTCTGCCAGAGGTAATGCAAATGTTGGAAAGCATCTCTCAAGCAAACCAAAAAGGTAAGTCTCTCACCGCCGTTGGATCATGCATTGTATTAGAGGACTGTCGATGACGGGATACTCTCAAGGTATAGTGAACAATTGTAAAGAAAAACGAAAAGTCAAGAACCCTGCTCTCACCAACTCATGGGTAGCTAGGTCCACCATATTAGGACTTAAATTAATATCCATGTACCTGGATAAAGAAATATCACATTAATGTATAGTGGAAATTATATACCAATGTAGTTTAATAGACACACACACACACACATATGTGTGTGTGTGTGTGTGTGTGTGTGTGTATAGTGTAAAATCCTTCAATACAATTGCGATAGGTGTATCGTTTACATTAAATGTAATGGGTATATATTTGCCTAAGTGTAGATTAGTACATTCATAAAAAAAATTACTATTCACATTATCAATGCTAGTATTTTGTCTAAAGATGTGACAAGTGGTATCAGAGCTCTCAGGTTACAAAGCTGAGACCTCTGGAAAATAAATGAATGACAACATTTGTGATGTGCACAGAGAGAGAGAAAGAAAGAAAAGAAACCAGCATGAGGAGGACTGGAATTACACCCCACAGATCTGTGATAGGAACAAGACTGACATTTTTAAGAAGCCAATCCTGAGGTATGGGTATAGTTGGGGGAATATCTGCACAATACCAACACTGCTATCTTGGAAATTGTACAAGAGCTGAAGGATGAGATGGCCCGGTTAGGGGCAGATAATGAAAGGTTGATGCAGGAGTAGGAAAAGATTATGAAGAGTCTATATGATAGACAAAATCAGCGACAATCAATTCCTAGTCCAGAGCACAGGAACATGATTGGCGAACAAGAATTTCGAACTGAGAATTTATAATTGTTGGCTTGTATGGGCCTGACCAAGATTTAGAGGTGATTTAGCCAAACAAATTCCAGTACTACTGGCCCTTTCGGCAACAATCCGCGGAGCACGGACTGAGATCTCACCTGAAGTAGTATGAGAGGGTGATAGAACCAGGTTTCCACACCCTGTGGATGTCTGATGAGATTTTGGAGGTCTACGGTTTAGCCCTGCGTGCACGTCGGTACGCACACTTGCTATGCCTTCGCCGCCTGTGACGCTGATTTCACGCAGCCCTATTTGGGGCGCAACCCATATAATACCCAAGTCCCTCGTTGTTAATTCGTTATTACCTTATTACTTATCTTGTGTGTATAAGATTAATGATTATTACAACATATTTAGCAACCATATCAAAGCGCGCGATAAAGTAAACCCATATAAATATAAAGTTGACAATGTACAATAGATACACCAAAATAGGAATAAACTTCTCTTTATTAATCTTCGATCCAAATTACAGACTTGACATCACCGTGCACACTCAGCTACAGGGGTACATGCACTCAGCTGCGAACTATACTAGGCCTCTGCGCACTCAGCTGCAGAGCCTCTTCCTACCACTACAACCCAATACACTGATCATCGCTATCCTTACAATTAGAGCAAAGCTTTATTTATATATTCCCATGGTCCGCGAACCATGGGTAGGCCGACATGAATTTACATTTCGTTACAATATTTTAGCGTGGACAACCCTATGCCTCATCCTATACTTCGCGCTCCCCGCCTACAATTCGTGGAGTCTTACAGAACCTTTGACCAAAACTTGGGCTTTGAGCCCCAAAACCTATTGTGGGGGGATTCCATGCCCAACAGGCCCCCAACACAATCATCGTTACTCGTCTCGAGTCACTCTACTGGTGCAGTGATCTTGGCACGGAGCCCCTCCAACTGTTCTCGTACTTCCTGGAGGCCCACGACACACTGTTATGCTATTTGCTGGACCTACTGCATGTTCTCTTCTGTTGCTTCTTCATGACGCTCCGCTATCTATCTTGGCGCATATAGTCCCTTCATCTACGCGAGCTTGACCTCAATCTCGACCATAATGGTGAAGGCCTCATTAATCCAAGGCTGGACACGTGCTTTGAGAAGGGCCTATTTTTGTCTTGCAGCATCCACCTGCTCTTTCAATGCGCTTGCTTGCTGCATCATAACCAGTCGTTGGGTGAGGAAGACTGTCTACGCCATTCCCTTGACACTGTCATACTGCTACTGCAGTTCACGCACCTCTATTTCCAAGCACTGTATGTTGGGGTCCTCTTGCAAGGATGTGAGGATGTCGAATGCTTGGTCCAACACACTGGTGCAGTCCTACATCGCCCTTCCAATTTTTGCCAATCTTGTTCGAATCGCGCTAACGCACTGTTATTTAACTTCCGAAGGAGTGGAAGGTTGCACCTTCATTCGCAGCTCAGCAATCTGGAGGTTCAGCTCCAGCTGCACTCATGTTTTTTCCTCGCGCGCGCTTCGAACTCCACTTGCCAGATAGTGGATCTGCATCTCGGTTGGTAGGCCTACGGTGATGGATAATTCAGGAACACGCCGACATGCTTCATCCACTATTTGCGCGATCTACCGATTCTGTGACACTAGCCCGTCACGCTACAGGATGATTTGTTCGATGTTGATCTTTTGCTTGCTCAATACCTCGATCGTGTGGCCTTCCCGGGTGTGTAGCTCTATTGTTATGCCATCCTGAAATTGGTACAATGTGTCCCACAGAAGGGCAGCCAAATTTAGGCCAAGTCCCTTGATCCTGCCCACCGCAGCTCTGTCCTCCTCACTTTCTGTTGTTAGTGCTCCTTCCAGCAGCACTATGGTGTTGGCCATTTTTGCACGTAGCAGCTACTCCACTGTTGATGTACTTGCAGCACCGTAGGCAACTACTGTTCCTTCCTATTGGGGCCACACCTGAAGTTCCCGCAGCTGCACCCTTAGGGCCCCCAACACATTCTGTTGCTTCGTCATAGCTTCCTGGAGCACTTCCCTGGTGACCTCGCGAACTGTGTCGTCGATGTCATAGAGGTCACCCTCTGTCAATGTAATTGGTTCAATGTCCATTTTGGAAGCCTTGGTCTTCTTTACTGGGCATGATATTTCCGTACCACGTCACCGTTTCAGCTATGTAGGTGTTGTGCTTGGGTCCGCGCCTTTTGTTGTGTCCTCTTCTCCTTGTCTTATAGTCAAGTTCAAGCCCCTTCATCCTGCGTCGTGGTGGCCCCTGTTGCAAGTGCTATTGTTGCTTTTTTGGTGGCCTTTTCCTATTCTGCGACTGCCTTCGCTGCCTCGCAGGTAGCCCTTACCTCTGCGACCAACTGTTCGTTGCATTTTTGCTACGTCAGCTGGGTGATGCCAAATTTGGTTGGATCCTTATGCTTTTGTGCCGTTGTTCTATCCTACTCAGCTAGATCTGAGGCACACCACTCGGGAGGCCATGAATTCGAGCATGGAGAAGATGGCATCATCAATTGCAATGAAAGGAAGCTCGGTCTAGGTTTGCACTGGATCCTTACGTGCCTGGATATACACATTATGCATATCTGCCTTGAAGTCTGCGAAGCTCTGCAGACTGTTGTACATTGTGGGGGATAGGCACAGCCTCCTTTTAATCCACATCTACACGCTTGCCTCCATGAGCACGCAGAAGATTTTAGGCTCGCGGATCCGCGTGGCATCCTTCGTAGCCTAGAGTGACGCATATTTTGTAGCCTCTGGCAAGTCCTGTTTAATATGAGAGAACTGACTGTCCTTAGGTAGTTCCCCTGTCACCAATAAAATAGACAAGAGCAACCACGTGTAGTGGAAGGTCTTTCCCCGCTTTGGAGCTTCCTTGCAGTTCATTAGGAATTCTTCACAGAGGAACTCAGCCCAATTGAATTGGACCCCCTCCGCGCATTGTTCTGCCAGCGCAACTACCGATGTTGGTACCTCATCTCCGCAGCATTTTCTCATCACCTTCCCGGCCAAGAGTTGGGTGGCTATGCGAACCCCTTTATCTTTAATGCTACTGATTGTGTAGCCCCTCTTCTTCTTTTCCAATTTGTACTTCTTTTTCATGGCTTCTGCAAGCGCCAAATCTCTGCTTTTGCCGGCTATCTCTGCGGGGTCCTTTCCCTTATAGGGAAGTCAGAAAATCCTGTGGATAAGCTCCTCCGTGATGGGAATAGGCTTCTCCAGCAATAAGTACCCATCGTGCACCAGGCAAAGTAGCTGCCTGATGACGAAGATTGTGATAGGTGTGCGGTGAAAGTGCAGAATCCATAGTAGGTGGAGTAGTCCGACCTTCTCCACATCACGTAGCCATTTCTGCGGCTCTAGCGTTGTAACTGACCCCTCCTTGCTCTATTTCATGAGGTTCTCAATCTTTAAATGTGGGAAATTCTTGCTCCGCGAGGTCCTAGTCTTCAAATTTCATTGTAGACACAGAGCCTAGGGTTGAGCTCTCAAACAAAATTCCATCTAGGAGGAGCGGGGTTTGGAGTGTTCTCTTAGCGGCATCCAAATCCTTGGGTACCTTAGCTTTCCCTTTCTGTGGAGGAACGTACTTGGTTAATTTTGCGACAGCGCGCACTAGCTGGATGTCTTCTTCCATTTCTTAATCCACCTCTATCTCATCTACAAGAGCTTGTAGGTCCTCCTCCTCATCATCTGTCTTAATGGTGACAACTTTGCCCTTTTCTTCCATGGAAAGTTTACCAAACCGTAGATTTTGCGGGGACATGCGAACTGGTCCTGATGCCTATTTATCCTTCCTGGGCCTTGGCGTTTGAGGTGATTTTGGAATTTCCATCACATCCCCAACCTACACCATATATGGCCTTGACCCAGGTTCAGAAGAATTATTTAGCCAAACAAATCCCGCAGCTACCGACCCTTTCGGCAACAGCCCACGAAGCGCGGACTAAGGTCTCACCCGAGGTAGCAGGGGAGGGTGCTAGAACCAGGTTTCCACACCCTAGGGATTTCTTGGATGTGGTTTGGGGCTCGTGCGTTGTTCTGTAGCCTCGCGCTACGCTAGATCCGTGTAGATCAGAATACCCTTATCGCGCTTATTACAGATTGAATCACTTATTACTGGTTTGATCTAGTTAAAACAGTCTTTAAGCAAACATTTATTACTTTTGGTTATTTCACACATCAAGATTAATCTAGTTCACCTGTATTCAACCGTAACAAATGCAAAAATCATAATAGTTCATTTATCATAAAAGAGTAAAGTCACACAGAATTAAGAAGAAACTTATTTTTATTATAAATCTTCAAAAATACATCTAGATCCACCCTACGCTCTCAACTGTAGGGGTCCACGCACATAGTTGCAGACTTTCCAGGCCTCCGCGCACACAGCTGCAGAGCCTCTACCTTCTACCCTAATCCATCGTCTTGGACTTACAGATGATTTCAAGGTATTGCCTTTAAGGACCCATCACATTCCATCTTTCAAAGAACTACTTTTCCCTCATAGAGCCACGCTCTATTTATACTCTCCCTTGGCCTACGATCCCTCCTCAGGCTGACTCTATTACTATTTATTTACATTATTTTTGGGCGGAATACCATTTGACTCAACCTACTATAGTTCGCACTCCATGCTTTCGGCAGAGTCTTTTACCCTAATATTACCCAAAATTCCAAGCTACGCACCCCATACTCGTTCCGCGGGGCTTGTGCTACCCAAGAGTACCCCAACACAATCATCGTGGCTCGTCCCGATTCACTTAGCTGGTGTGTCCATCTTTATGTGACGGTCATTTAACAATTTTTGTGCCATGTGTGTCTCTTCAACAAATTCTGTGGCAGTCCATTGTACCAGTGCCACTCGGGTCGCTGATGTATCTGTGTGTAATGGGTTCACTTGCTCAAAATCATAGACTGCTTGCATTTGTGCTATCTTTCCCTCCACTATTGTAGAAACGGTAAACACTTCATCGATCCATGGCTAAATGCGGTCTTTAAGTTCTACCTCATTTTTTCGTGCAACATCCATTTGGGCCTTGAGAGCCTGAGCTTCCCTCATCTTAGCTATTCGTTGTGTGATAGTGACCATTTGTGCCTCTCGGTGAGCTGTATCATAGGCCTGCTGCAACCTATGTACCTCAGCTTCAACGCGCTGAATGATGGGGTCCTCCTGTAGAGATGTGAGTATGCGAATAGACTGATCCAAAAGTCCTGAATATTCTTGGAACATCCTTCGCATGGTTTCCATGCCTTCTTGAATTTCCACACGACGATGTTCATCATCGAGTTAGGGTTGCTGTGCCTAGAGCCGAAGCTCTACAATCTAAAGGGAAATCTCTTCTTGTGCTTTTGCAGCCTCTTCCTGGACCGTGCAGACTTCTACGGCCATGTGTTGAACCTTGGTCAGAGTTGGAATATCCTCAGGGATAGCTACCCTCAAAATTGTGAAGCATGCTTCTGTGATGGCTTGTTCGACGTTCCTGTAATGTTTGACCCAAACAACATGTTGAAGATTGACATGTTCGATCTCAGCTTTCTACTCTCGTAAAGTGTGGAGGGCGTGACCTTCCCTATTGTGGAGTTCACTAGTGAACCCCTCCTACAATTGAAAAAGTATGCTACTAGGCAGAGCAACCAGATCTAAATCCCAACTACCTTCATCACCAGGTTGTGTAATAGCAGTGCCTGGCAATGTTACAGTATTTAGTACGGGCACGCCCATCAGTGGCTCAGTCATACATGTTTTGTTGGCGAGGTGAACCTTGCCCAGATATTGTGCCTGTAATGTTTCCAACTGCTTCTAGATCTCCCCCAACACAGTTGTCTATTCCGTAAGTAGAGCAGGCAATGCAGGCCTTGCTGTTAATTCATTCTCCGCCCCTATTATTACTTTGGAATTTTTCTTGATACTTGGTGGGTCCTCCCACCGCGACCACTTGACCTGTTCTCCAGGAGCCTGAGTGTCTGTCTCCTGTGCTAGTTCCAATTCCTATGCTACCGAAGTCTCTTCAACTAGTGGGTTCTGGGAAACCGCTTGTTGCGAAGCGAGATGTTGTTCCTGTCATGCTTTTTCTACTAGGTGCTGGAACAGCTGCTATTACTCCTTCTCCTGCTATTTGGCAGCGAACTGGTCTAGGATGGCCTTGTCTAGAGTGCGCCATTCGAGAGGCTGTTTTGCCAAAACCCCATAGATTGCTTCGTCGGTTGTGATGAACAAAAGTGTGGTCCAAGATTGGTTCAGGTTCTTTCGTGCCCAGATGTACACATGATGCATGTCAGCTTTAAACTCGGCCATGCTTTGGAGATTATTGTAGATTGTGGGAGACATGCGTAGTCGGCAAGCAATCCAGCTCTGTATTTGTTTTTCCATGGAGGTCCAAAATGCTCGAGTTACAGAAACCCTTGTCACGTTCCTTTTTGTGTATAGCGCCATAAACTGTACGGCCTCAGGTAGGTCATCTATAATGCTAGGGAATTGGCTATCCACTGGCAGCGCACTTGTTAACAAAAATATTGACAGAAGCAACCAAGCATAATGAAATGTCTTACCTTTGTTCTGTGCTTCTTCGCAGTTGGTGAAGAACTCTATGCATAAGCACTGTGCCCAATTAAACTACACCCCCTGGGCGCACTGCCCGGCTAGCGCAATGACAGAGGCGGGTACCTCATCTGCACGACACTTCCTCATGATTTCCCCCCGAGCAGTTGTGTAGCCACTCGGACAGCCCGGTCGTTGATGCTAGCTATGACATATCTGTGTTTTCCTTTTGCCAGCTTGTACCGCATCTTCATTGTTTCGGTGAGGTCGACCTCGCTGCTAGTTCCTACGGCATTAGCAGGGTCATCTCCTTGCAGTGGTAGGTGCGTTATGTGGTGGATTAAGTCAGCTGTGATCGGAATCAGCTCTTCCAACCATAATAATCCATCATGTACAAGACAGAGAAGTTGCCGGATCACAAAGGCCGTAATAGTTGTGCGATGGCAGTGAGGTCGCCATCGGAGGTTGAGGATCCCGGCCCTCTCTATACCCAGCAGCCACACCCGTGGTAACAATTTATTTGCGGCAAATTTAGGGAACTTCTCACTGTCGGCCAGATCCCAATCTTCAAATTTGAGGGTCGGAACGCATCCCCATGGTGAGCCTTCAACCTTTATATCATCTGGAAGAAGTGGGGTCTGAAGTTCAGCTTTCACTTCGTCTAATTCCTTTGGTATCTTTGTTGACCCTGTCCATGGAGACAAATATGGGGGAAATGATGAAATTTGGAATGCATCTACTTTTTCCTCATTGATCTGGTCAAGGAGCTCCTAAAGAGCCTCGTCCTCTTCCTTGTTGTCTGTCGAAATGGCTTTGCCCTTATCGGTTGCAGCTTGCTTGGTGAGCCGCCGTGGGGCTCAAACTGTGTGGGTCTTCTACTTCGTCTTTTTCCTTCGTGGTGTTTGTGAGGATTTTGGAACCTCCTATTCCCGGCTCGCGCCTGCTAACTCTGCCTGATTCAACTACATTTCTTCAGTGAATCGTGCTCAGGTTCTGGCCATAGGACGCATGGGTTGATTTGTGGTCGTATGTATACTGATTGATCCTAATATATAGGGCCAATGTGTCCGTATACTCCTGCAGTCATAAATTAAGACCGTCATTTTGAAAAACGTCGTTCGGTTGTGTTTCAGTATCGTACCAACGTTCCCTTGAGTGATCTTAATGAATTTACCTCAGAACTTTCGTCTTAATGATTCACCACCCACTCCTTCCTATCGTACCCTACCGTCTCCGTTATGAAAAGGAGTGTTAAAGGTTATCTTTCGACTGGGTTGCGCGGTAGTGCAACCCATGACTCGCAGTTGCGATTGAGCAGACAGGGTAATGTAGGCAGAACTCAGTATGTCAGATCAGCTCCCTGCAGACTTGTTTATAGTCTCGTGCCCTCTTTCAGCTACTTAGGGTGCTGAGACTGTGACCTTAACGACTAGTCAGGTGTCCCCACTGTCGGTGCAGATTCGTACTTCCCTATTTCCTTGTGCTGCGAGCATCCTCCGAGCGCTTGGTCAGCTAGGGTTTTGTGCCACAGATGTGCGCGTTGTCTTGATAGCCTGGTCCCCTCTGGGTTAGTTCTAGCAATATTCTGCAAGGGTCCGATTCCCCTTAGGTGAAAAAGGGATGATCTTTTTTAAGCATTGCAGCGTGATATTATCCTGAATTTAGTCCTTTCTACCATGCTTCGACCTCCGGATCTTATCTTAAGAGTGCTATCAGTGCGGGGCCAGTAGCTACCTAACTTCTTCTGGTTTTTCTTCCATTGCCTAATGCAGAGCCATCTAGGTTGCATTACCTGCAACCTCCAAGAAAGTCATGTTAATGCAGCGCTGCAATGTATGCCATCCCTTGGGTTTTCGTGGATCTTATGGGCAGCTTATGGTGCTTCATGTTGCTATAGGTTGCTCTTCTTCGACTGTCTAGCTACTAGTATTAACGTGTGTTTGTGACCTCCATGCTTTAGTTTATGCTTAGCCACGCCTACCTCTTTTGTCAATGTCCGAGCTTTTCAAGATGCGAATGCCTTCGAAACATCGGATTTCGATTTCATCGAGACCATTAGTTCTCTGGCGACTTTTGCGAACGATGTGACAGCTCCTACTGCCACCATTCTATTACAACTCAATGTGGTTACTTCGTTCAGTTGATTTTGCCATCGTTCAACCTCTTCATCTGAATCTAATGTGCAAGATCTATCGCAGTCCCATGAGATTCGTCCATCCGTACTTGGGTTCACTCGGTCCCCATTTCACGCAGTGAGCTGGTAGATGCAGTCTAGTTCCCTGTCACTATCATCATTGCGGACTGGTTCAGTATAGTAGGCACCTTCAGCTAGATCCAAAGGAATGACTACTTGGAGTGCATTCTTTTCGATGATTATTTTCCCCTTTTTGAGGTTGATGATTCCATTCATGTCTATTACCCAGTCTATTCCTAGTAGTGCTAGATAGGGGTTACTGTCATGCATGATTTCTATGACTTCAAAATCAGCATGCGTGTGGGCACCATTGATATCTACAACAACCCCTTGCAATCTTCCCATCATCAGGATATTTTGTTAGTTTCCCAATCGCAATTAGATCGGGGACCATTGCAGTGTAGGCCTGCCCATGTGTTCCTAGGTCTGTTTCAGTAAGACATTCACGTTGGAACCCAAATCTAAGATCACCCGGTCCATCTTGTAATCACCAATTTGGGCAACCAGTCGCATCTCCCATCTGGTGCATAAGATTTGTTTGCCCAATTTCCGGATTATGCGTGGTTCGTCTGCCCCCACGCATCTAGCTATTAATTCTTGTAATCCTTTCACCGCATTGGCATCCTATAGGAGCTTTATGCAGGTTTCTAAAAAGGTAATTACCAAGGCATTATCCTATTGTAGGTCTAGTTTCTCCTTACTACCTGAAGTCGACGCTTTTGCAAAAATTTTCTTAGCCTCCAAAAAGGTTTCCTTTGCTTGCACCAAATCAAATTTTGGTTGTTTTGTGGGAGCCTTACGAACCCACATATCCTCTTCCAGCTTCTTCCCCTTATCTTCCCTGGTAGCTGCACCGCTTCTGAGCATCATGTTTATGTTGGGGCCTTCCGTGTGGGGTTCAGCCTTCATCATCTGGACGTTCTGAGCAGGACTAGCTGGGAGCACTTCTTTCTCCCTTAATTGCATGAGCAGCGTGGGGCAATTAACTACATCGTGATCAAATTGGTAGCATGACAGACAACAGGCTCTAGTAGGATTCATACAATCCCTCGCGTAATGTCCCTGTCCACCACAATTATAACAGATCAACTGTCCACGGCCCCATCCGGGCCCCCATCCTCCACGCCCTCGTTCGTGTATCGGGAATCCCCGTGCACAAATGGGTCCTGTCCGTGCATCTCTATTTACATCCTATACGTACGGGGTCGATCCATCAACATGCAGCAATCTCTTTCCTTATGACCCATTGTTCTGCAAAAGTTACAAAATAAGTGTTGAGGATGTTGTCGTACTTTCAGCAATAAGTAGTAGTTGTCTGTCACATGCTTTCCCCCTACGTGGAAAATCGCGCACCATAGTGGGGAAATCGCACTTGGTCCCATCTGTACCTCTGGTCATAAGGTTGTTGGCCCCCCTGTTACCACAAAATTCATTGCAACAGGATAGTGATCCCTATCGTGTCCTTGGCTTCTACATGACCTACACCATACTTTTTCCTAGACTTCTGGGCGCAGTGCTAGGTCTTGTTTTAACTTTTGTATTTCCAAACACAAATTTTGGACCTGTGCATGGATTTGTTGAACTCCTAACCTAGGGTCCTGTACTGGGGTTTCGTGCAGCCGCATTGCTGCCTCCAGCGCTTCTGCTTGGGTTGAGACCTTCTGCTGTGACAAAGCCAATTTCAGATATGGCGTTAGTGATGCGATGAACCAAGCACAATGTTGTGCATCCGTTAGGGTCATGTTGGTCTCGTGAATAGTGCTTTTTAACCTTTGATCCAGATCCCACGGGGTCTCACTAGGCATCATTGTGATCTCTTTGAATCCCACAACCGACTGTGATTTTGATTTTGGCCGCTGAACTCCTTTTTTAATTCTGTGTGGATGTCTGCTATCCCCACCATTGAGTTGATGCCTGAATACTTCATATACCATATTAGCGCTCAGTCCTACAGTGTGCTGACTAAGACGACTTTCTTGATATTCTCATTCGTGATCTATTGTGCATTCCATACTGAATTCAATACAAACCAAAACTTTTCCGAATCTTCACTTCCTACACCCTTGAATATTGGTAACTGGATGGCGCTCGTCATTACTACCGTCCTGATCCTTCATTGTTCTTTCCTCTAACGTCCCTACCTTTCACACCAGAATCCCATTAGGCAAATTCCAGTCCCAGCAACGGAACCATTTGTTGGCTTATATGGGCTTGACCTAGTTCGGAAGAATTATTTAGCCAAAAAAATCCTGCAGCTACCGGCCCTTTCGGAAATATCCCACAAAGCGTGCACTGAGGTCTCACCCGAGGTAGCAGGGGAGGGTGCTAGAAATAGGTTTCCGCACCCTGGGGATGTCTTGGATGTGGTTTGGGACTCACGCGTTGCTCTGCAGCCTCGCGCTACACTAGATCCGCGAAGATCGGAATACCCTTATCACGCTTATTACAGATTGAATCACTTGTTACTAGTTTGATCTAGTTAAAACGGTCTTTAAGCAAACATTTTTTACTTTTGGTTACTTTGCGCATCAATATTAATCCACTTCACCAGTATTCAACCATAGCAAATGCAAAAATTATAATAGTTTATTTATCATAAAAGAGTAAAATCGCACAGAATTCAGAAGAAACTTATCTTTATTATAAATTTTCAACAATACATCCAGATCCACCCTACACACTTAGCTGCAAGGGTCTGCGCAAACAGCTGTGGACTTTCCAAGCCTTTGCGCACACAGTTGCAGAGACTCTACCTTCTACCCTACTCCCTCGACTTGGACTTATAGACGCTTTCAAGCTATTGCCTTTGAGGACCCATTACATTCCATATTTCAAAAGAACTGCTTTTCCCTCATAGAGCCATGCTCTATTTATACTCTCCCTTGGCCCATGATCCCTCCGCGGGTTGACTCTATTACTATTTATTTACATTATTTTTGGGCGGAATACCCTTTATCTACACCTACTATAGTTCGCGCTCCGCGCTTTCCGCGAAGTCGTTTACCCTAATATTACCCAAAATTCTGGGCTTTGCCCCCATACTCATTTCGCGGGGCTTGTGCTACCCAACAATGGAGTAGTCCCACCTTCTCCACACCACGCAGCCATTTTTGTGGACCTACCATTGTAACTAACCCCTGCTTGCTCTATTTCATGATGTTCTTAGTCTTTAAATGTGGGAACTTCTCGCTATCTGCGAGGCCTCAGTCTTCAAATTTCATTGTAGGCACACGGCCCAAGGCTGAGCCCTCAAACAGAATTCCATTTGGGAGGAGTGGGTTTGGAGTGCGCTCTTAGTGACATCCAAATCCTTGGGTACCTTAGCTTTCCTTTTCCACGGAGGAACGTACTTGGGCAATTTTGCAGCATCACGCACTAGCTGGATGTCTTCTTCCATTTCTTAATCCACCTTTATCTCATCTACGAGAGCCTGTAGGTCCTCCTCCTCATCATTTGTCTCAATGGTGACAACCTTGCCCTTTTCTTCCATGGAAAGTTTACCAAACCAAGGATTTTGCGAGGACATGCGGACTAGTCTTGATGCCTGTTTATATTTCTTGGGCCTCGGCGTCTAAGGTGATTTCAGAATTTCTCGCGCATCACCAACCTGCACCGTAGGGTTCTTCGTGGCTTCCTTGATGGTACTCTCTGCAAAACCCATACCTGTCCTGGTAGTTGTCATCTTGTTCCAACTGTTTTTAGTTGTTTGCGAACTTGGGGGCTTGAATATCGCTTAGCACTCAACACTCTGTGCTCTTTGTAGTAGCTCAAATCTCAAATGAACAAGTGTTGGATCATGGCTAGCCCTTGGAGTTTTATAGCATCTTTTGAATTTGAATTCGACCGCTCTCCTGACTTCTAACTCATTAATGCATTCTTGGCGACAGATCGTCCCAAATATAGTTCTTAATTCATGTCTTAATTTCCTGCTGCCTGCTCCCTTTTACCTTAAATTGGACATCTCGTCATGAACAGTGACACTAACAGTCACTTCCCAGCCTACCCATGTGGCAGCCCAGCCCCCTATGCGCGGGCGTGACCCTTGTGACACGATGATCCTGTGTGCATCCACCTTATCGCTCAGCTCCCACACAGACTCTTTTATAGTCCTATGCTCTCTTTCAACTGCTCGGAGTGTTGAGACTGTGCTCCCTACCATTAGTTAGGTGGTCGCACCACCTATGCAGGGCTTTAATTCACCTTCTAGTATAGTCCGTGGACACTCCTCAATTACCCTCGCGACAATCAGTGCCTCACATTCTACCTTATGTGGTGCACTCCCTTGGTTACTACGATTGGTAAGGTGTGGTTGCAGCCATGGTAGCAGAGTCATAAATTCTCGACGACAATCTTCTAATGTAGTGGTATGGTTGTCTGTATCTTGCCTTGTCATCCTTGGTTTATCGACGAGACATGCTTGTGTGATCTCGTTTTCCAGTTTTTTGATCTCATTGTCCATCAACATGCTTTTCTTCCTCAACTGTACCCGATCCTCTTCAAGTTCACGATGTCTAAGGTTCCCTCACCAAATGGCTTCCTGAATCCATATATGTTCATCGTCGCATAGTTGTGTGAATCCTTCATCCTGGTCTTCGCGTACTGTCACAACTGTGGGATCTATTACATGTGGATTCCTTTCTTCCGAAATTATGGTTTTGACTCTATTCTGCATCTTTGGAATCATCTCCGCGCTCATGGTTTTGCACATGGACCTATAGGCCCATCGAACTGCTGGCACGTGCAGGTCCTAATCAGTTCATCTCGCCTGGTGAACCTTGTTTAGAACTCCACACACGCTATCGAATGCTTCCATGTGGAAAATTTGTAGTGTGCGTCACCATTCCTACTGTTGTGATTTTCTCTGACTTTCTATTCTAGGGTTTAGGTGCGTTTGTGTGGGCTATACATCATATGTCTGTACCCATCGATAAAGGTGGGCGCACAAGTTGTTCTACCCCTGCTGACAGAGTTTCATTCGAAGCTGGGGTTTCCCAAAACGTAATCATCCTTCTGCATCCGTGTCGGTGCTCAAAATTTCCTTGATGCGTACCCCACCATCGCATAGGTGTTGTGCGCAGTGTCCACTTTAGCACATCAAACCACTGCTATTCTGATATTGGATTTCAAATTTTCCCAGAAATTCAACCACCACTGAAAATCCATCATATGTCGGCAACTCCCTTGCCTCTGTAGTCACGCAATGTAGTGACCTAATCATCATGTTGCAATTAAGCGTTGTTATTTCGTGCAGTCAATTCTGCCACTACTCTACTTCTTCATCTGAATCTGAAGTGCAGGAGCTTTCCCGCTCCCATGAGATTCTCCCATCTGCAGTCGGATTCACCCAATCCTGGTCTCGCGCAGTTATCTTGTAAATACAATCAAGATCGTCATCACTATCATCGTCGCACATTGTGATGAGCTACATAAATGGGTAATTATATGGGCTCATTTTACCTCCTAACCTAGTTAAATCAACCATTCTCTTATCTTACTGCATGATTTTCTGATTATATTTATGCTTATAGAGTGAGTTGAGTTAGTTATGATGCCATGAGGTCTAATATGTGTTTAATGCAGATTATTGATGATTTTTGTGGTCAAAGTCAAGGATCCAATGGAAAATGGTAGAAATAACTCGAAGTGGACAAAGGAGAGGACTTATAGGAGGGAATATCCCTCATTTTTTACTCCTCACTTCGAATTTCCCTTCATTCAGCTCGGAGTACAAGAATCCAAGTCATGCATTAGCAGGCAGCCGAGCAAAGTGGAGGATAACTGATGTTTATCTCGAGTTTTGGGAGCCAGGCCTCCCTAATTTTGAGGAAGTTGTTGGGAGCCTCCTTTGTATAAGTAGAGAGGCCTATGGCCTCACTAGTGGGTTGGTCAATTTTTTGCTGAATATTTGTTGCAGCATTGCTTATGTAAACTTCGCTCAACTTCAAGTTTATTATCTTGGGACAGTTCATGTAATTTTGTTATTGTTTTGAGAATAAAGATGGAATCCTTTTTGAATTAGCACTGAGTTACCTTAGAGGGATAAAAATCTTGGGTTAGGGCACAATCCAAGTAGCTAAGCTCCTCTTTACTTGTATTTGTATGTTTCATTTCAGTTTGTAGATTAGGTTGTTGTTAGATGTATTTCTTTTATGGTTTAGAATAGGTTGTTTTTTATGATTCACTAGTTTGCTTCCATTTGTGCTTCTATAGAAAGTTAAAAAGTGATAAAGAAAAGATCCAAAAGGCTAGCAGTAGTGCCTTGGCCTCTCTTCCTCCCTTTGAGACAATGATTTGAGGCAAAGACCCTCTTGCTGCCCCAAAAACACAAATTTTCCTCATTCATAGGACTTCTAGTGTTTACAGCTTTCTAGTTGGATCATAGTCTAGTTTGCTTTGCTTCAGAACTTCTTCATCATGCTCATTTCCTTATTTGCAATAGTATTCTTTCATGCTTTCCTTTTATGCAATGGTTATCAGCATTTCCTTTCATAGATCATAGTTTACTTTGATGCAAAAACTCTGTTTTTTAGATGCACTTATTTCCTTGCTTGCTTAATCTCATTGGTTTACTGTCTGTTCTTTATGCAACAGATATCTTCTAGTAGTAGTCCAGCCTATCAGCCATTCCACCCTCCATCTGATCCATGCCCTACAAGTCGTCCAAGTCTCCCCTAAATTCTGCCTTAGTTTCCTGCATTTTCCATAGACTTTCCTCTCTCTCCTAATGATTCTTGGTAGACCATAGGTGCCCTAAAAATTCATTCCAACCTTCATCTACCTTCTCCACCTACTCTCCCACCTTCAAAATAGTGAAAACTGCTCTCGGCCTCCTCCTGTAAGCCTCCTGTAGAACGTTGTTTTTCCTCCTGTAGATTTCCTGTGTCCTCCTGTAGATTTTCCTATAGGCTTTCTTTTGAAGGCCGAGTTTGGGAAAAGCCTCCAGAAGGCCACCTGAGACCTCCTAGGACCCATCCACACCATTCTACATTCTCTCACATCCCAAAACCACCCTCCATCACCACCTATTCACTCCCACATTCACAGACAAATAAATTACATGCATGTCAAATTCACCTAAAAATACATAAAAATCGAAAAAGATGTTTTTTGCTCATTTACTTCCAGAAATCACTTAATTAGATTTTGTTTACTTCCTTGAGTAGGTAATGACATTCTTTTCATGATTTTCATAGTGCTTTCTGCAAAAGTAGGATTAGTGGTTAACTAGGATTTCCTTGGATTGCTTTACATTTCAGTCTTCCTTTCTGCAAGTAGAATAGTATCAGTAAAGTAATCTCTCTTTTACTTCCATCACATATACAGCTTCTTCTAGAATACATAGAAGTTGGCTTGAGCTCCTAGTGCTCTTGCGCCAGTTGACCAAGTGATAACCTGCAGTAAGAACTATTACTTGTGCATACAACACCATCGCTTCCAAGTTTGTTACGAACTACCAAGTTGATAAAAGTAAAGTAGGAAGCCCAGGAGTTGCAACATTATTGCTGCAATACTGGTGCTCACCACTTTTTGGCATCGTTTCCGGGGAAGCGTAAGAGTATTCTGTGATTACTTCTTTCTTTTATTTCCTATTGCAACATTCTGCTAATAGTTTATTTCAGCAAAAGTAGAATAGTCATTTCCTTGCTTTCAGTTCTGCACTTCCTTTCTTTTCTCTTCAATTCTGTGATTTCCATTTCAGCAAAAGTAGATTAGTCATTTCCTTTCTTTTAGTGCTGCATTTATTTTGCTTCCCTCTTTAGTTCTGCAATTTCATTTCAACAAGTTCATTTCAGTTAGTTGCAATTTGTTTGTTCAATCAATTTCATTTTTGCAAGTACTATCAGTGTGGGGAAAAAGAAACACAAACCAACCAAAAATATTTCCTTTCATGCCTCATAGGAATAGATATAATTCAGGTAAAGTTTTTCCAATACCCCCACTGCTTCACACAACCAACCTTCCTCGGTGGCTACGATCAAGAAGAACCCTTAGGTAAATAGGCCGACATATTTTAAGAACCTATAGGGGAAGAAGAAGAAGAAAACATTCCTTTAGAGCCAATGGCTGCACACAGAAATGCTAGGGGGAATGGAGAAAGAATAGAGGGTCCCTTTCGCATTCGGCAGACCAATGGGGACACCAAAATGAAGAATATAAGACCTTCCACTCTACCTCATTTCCATGGCCTGAATACAGAAGATCCTGACACCTTCTTGTTTGAGTTTGTTGTTATCTGTCGAACCTATGACTATGCAGAAGATGATAAAAAGTTGAAATTGTTCCCTTCTACTCTCAAGGATGTAGCATTGCACCGGTTCATGGGATTACCTGGAAATAGTATTACAACTTGGGCTCAGATGCAACAAGCCTTAAGCAACAAGTATCGAGACTATTTTAGGTCAAAAGATACTAAAGAAGAAATTTTTCGAATGACTATAGGAAGTGATGAGTCCCTAGAAGACTATGAGGAGAGGTTCCAGCTCAGTTACAAAAGGGTGGGGTGTACACTTGACCCTGAGTCTCTGAAGATGGTTCTGCTCAGGGGAATTCGAGGAGAGCTTTTAGACACCCTCCATCTACTGGCCGAGGGAGACATCTACCAACTATCATATGAAGACATAAAGACTGTTTTTAGAAACCATTCTAGAGAAACCATCAAGAAAGGTAGGGGGAGTCAATCCATAGCCAGTACCTCTTCCTCTCACTCATCCATCAAAGGAGAAATTGGAAACATGTTGGAGGACTTCAAGAGTGAGATGTTGTAGACTCTTGCGATGAAAATGGATACCTTACATCTCAAAAAGAAGCAAGAGGAAGCAGAGAGGGCCTTGGCCATATTTTGCCCTAGATGCACCAAGAGCATCCTAGGAACGAATGCCCATTGAACTCTATAGAGGTTTGTTTAGTCTGTGAAGGATTCCAAGTGTTTCTTCTGTAAAAAAAAGGGACACATGAAGAAGGAATGCGTCAAATTTCAGAAATGGCTTGCGGACAAAGGTAATCCAATCTCGTTTGTTTGTTATGAATCTAATATGGTTAATGTCAATATTAACACATGGTGGATTGATTCTGGATTAAGAATTCACATTTCGAATTCCTTGCAAGGTTTACAAAACCTAAGGAAGCCAGTGGGAAGTGAGCACAGCATCTTATCAGGAAACAAGATGGGCTCGCATGTGGAAGCTATAGGAACATGTTAGTTAACTTTAAGTAGTGGCTTTTTTTAGAATTAGAAAAGACCTTTTATGTTCCAAGTTTTTATAGAAACTTGATTCCGTTTCAAGGCTTGTACCTTTTGGATATTCCTTTAACTTTTCAGAAACATCCTTCAGTTTATTTTATAAATCTGATTGTGTTGGGAATGGTATTTTGTCTAATGGTCTTTACTTCATTAATTTACAAAACAACGTCACTTATGATTCAATGCATGTTCACACTGGCACTAAAATATGTGCTATTAATGAAGATTCCTCTAAATTATGGCACCGGAGACTAGGTCATATCTCCATAGAAAGAAATAAAAGATTAGTAAATGAAGGGGTACTTAATACTCTGGATTTTACTGATTTTGAGACTTGTGTGGATTGCATAAAGGGAAAACAAACCAACAAGTCAAAGAAAGGTGCCAATAGGAGTTCAAACACATTAGAGATCATACATACTTATATATGTAGTCCAGACATGGACTCACATGGTCAGAGATACTTCATCTCCTTTATAGATGATTAGTCACAATATATGTATCTCTACGTGCTTCATAAAAGGAGAGAATCATTAGATGCCTTTAAGATCTTTAAGGCTGAAGTAGAGAAACAATGCGACAAGAAAATTAAGATTGTGAGATCAGATAGAGGTGGAGAATATTATGGTAAATACACAGAAGATGGACAAGCACCTGGGCCATTCGCAAAATTTCTTCAAGAGAATGGGATTGTTGCCCAATACACCATGCCTGGTTCACGCGACTAGAGTGGTGTAGCAGAAAGAAGAAATTGAACATTACTAGACATGGTACGGAGTATTATTAGCAGCTCTAATCTTCCTAAATCCTTTTGCACTAAAGCACTTAAGACGGCAGTGTATATATTAAACCGAGTTCCAACCAAGGTTGTTCCTAAAACTCCATTTGAATTATGGAAAGGTTGGAAACCGAGTTTGCGACATATGCGCATTTAGGGATGCCCGTATGAAGTAAGAATATATAATATGCAAGAGAAGAAGCTGGACCCAAGGACCATTAGTGGGTATTTCATTGGATATGTTGAAAGGTCTAAAGGTTAAAGATTTTTTTGTCCATCTCACAGAACTAGGATTGTGGAATCAAGAAATGCAAAGTTTCTTGAAAATGACTTGATCACTGGGAGCGATCAAACCAAGAACATAATTTCTAAGAAGGATCATTCAGAATCTCAATCTTACACCTCAAGTGATAGATTGGTTGTTGTTCACATCACCCCTCAAGTAAAAACTGGTGTTGAACAACCAATTGCTGACGTTCCACAAGCTGCTGACGATATTCCAGTAGATCAGGTAGTTCAAGAGTTGCCAAAAACTTTTGAACAACAAGTTGAACCAAAAAATTCTTAGGAAGATGATGGTACAACATTGAGAAGATCTACTAGACCAAAGAGATCAGCAATTCCTAATTATTATGTTGTGTATCTGCAAGAATCTGACTACAACATTAGAGCCAAAAATGATCCCGAGTCCTTTTCACAAGCCATGAGTTGCAAAGAATCAGAATTATGGTACGATGCCGTGAAGGAAGAGATGAATTCTATAAAGAGTAAAGAAGTTTGGGATCTTGTTGAGTTGCCTAATGGTGCAAAAGCCATTGGATGTAAATGGGTCTTTAAGACAAAGAAGGACTTATTGGGAAACATTAAGAGATACAAGGAAAGACTTGTTGCTAAGGGATTCACTCAGAAAGAAGGAATCGATTACACGGAGACTTTCTCTCTTGTACCTAAGAAAGATTCCTTGCACGTTATGTTGGCATTAGTAGCCCATTTTGACTTGGAGTTGCAACAAATGGATGGGAAAACAACATTTATCAATGGAGATCTAGAGGAGGAGGTTTACATGAAACAACCTAAAGGATTCCCCTCTAGTGATGGTGAGCAACTGGTTTGCAAGCTCAAGAAATCCTTATA
>APFE030280391.1:0-22246 GCA_000404065.3 Pinus taeda | reverse complement strand
ATTATTATTATTATTTGTAATGATAATAGTAATAGTTTTATTGTGCTATTATTTTAATTGTTACATGTTTATTAATTATAGATACAAATGAATTGTTAGACTATATTAATTACATTAATATTTCTAATATCAGTTATGCAAATTAATAATATATATACATATAATAGTCAAATTAAACCATACATTATTTATAATAGATAAATTAACTAATTAATAATATATATACATACAACATATATACATACAACAGTCAAATTTAACTATATTGATTAATTAATTTGTAAAAGATAAATCTAGATTTTTACGAAAAAAGATTAAGAAGAATACACTAATTCCAAAAGTATTTAAGATTCTTAAGAAATAAAGCTATCCATTGCCACGGTAAAAGTCGAACCTAAACCAGGAACTTGTACGGCATCAGTCTTTTTCGTTTGACTTCTAAAATAATTTCGGTGGTGGATAGCGTACCGGCCAAGAATCTTGATTACTTTTCTCATTAAGACATGGAGTTCGGTAATATCCATCCACAACCACAGAGAAACTCTCCGTCCAAGAATCTTCATTACTTTTCTAATTAAGACGTGGGAGTACGGTAATATCCATCCACAACCACAGAAACTGTCCGAGAAAAAGGCAGGGATGGAATGGAATTTGGCTCTTTGAGTGATACAACCCATTACCTACTCTGTGGATGGGTTGGTGCACTTCTCTCCATGAGCACTGTTGTCCTTCAGCAATGCTTCGTTTGTCAATATGATAGTTCTGTAAAATTAAAGATGAAAACCCCTTCATATGCCTTAGCAATTGTTGTAAAATAATATACCTCTTTTCATGGAATTCATATTCTATTTCTGAATTCTATGCTCTACTCCTAAAGTGGTCCGTTCACATTTTTTATGTGGTATCTGAAAACAAGCTAATTTATCATTTTTATGTAAAGAGCTGTTTTTAGTGAGACTTTTTGGAAGTTTCTCTCGTAAGTTAGAAAAATAAGCATATGATTAAAGATGACGTTGAGAGGTTAGAAAAATAGGCATATGATTAAAGATGATGTTGATAAGTTAGAAAAATAGGCAAATGATTAAAGATGTCGTTGATAGGTTGGAAAAATCGGCATATGATTAAAGATGCCGTTGAGAGGTTAGAAAAATAGACATATGATTAAAGATGCCGTTGAGAGGCTAGGTAGATTTTCTATTTGATTTTATTTTTAATTTTATATGTTAGATGATTATGATTTATAAAAATAAAATTGTATATTTCATGTTATAGTTGGTATATTCATTTTATTGTTTTTGGAGCTTATCACATAGAGGTTTGATATACTTAGGTAATCGCAAATCAGGTGATTTTTTTCTCTGAACTGCATTTTGAAATGGGTTTACTTCAAAATCTGCAAGTTTTTGTTATAAAATTGGTTTGCTGGTTGGGATGGCTATCATGGCTATCATCTTTTGCTTTAGCACAATTTGACATAAGTGAAGGTGTGAGTGGATTTGTTAATATTTCTGTTCAAGGAATTACATGCATTGGTAATTTAGCTGTTTTTGTTACAAGTCTCATAAGAGGAAGGCTAGATCTAGAGATAGGTGCCAGGGATGCCCTGGACATTCTAGTAAGTGCCAAACTCAAGACCATAAATGGGATTGAAGATGGCAATGGACTGATTACAGAACAAACTGCTTCTGCAAAAGTTCCTCTCCGTAAGATGTTCGAGTCATGTGGATGATGTCTAGATGGACTGGGCATCAAGAAGTTGGTCGATTATTCAGACGTCTTCGAAATCGACTGGTCATCCAGAAGATGGTCGAGTTGTTCAGATGGCTTCGACATCGAGTGGGTATCCACATACCTTGTTGAAGAGAAGAAGATATTGAGATCGCCTCCGCAGGTCGTCAACCTAGCGCTTCTAATGAAAATGGAAGTGTACAGAACGCTTCTGTTGTGATGCTCTCTAACAGCAAACCCAATTCGTCCATCAAAGAGTTCATGAAAATCAATGCCCCTATTGCGGACTCCATTTTACTGCGATTCCTTCCATGATGGTGATGTAGTCACTATAGAGATGTGTGGATGCAATTATTGCAACTGCATTGTATTCTGTACGATTGAAGAGATAACTAACATGCTTAGTCTTCGGATGCCTGGGACATTGAAACGACTCTCCAATTCCCTTTGCCTACTGCCATGTCTTACCTGCCTCACAAATGGCTGCCATGGCTGCAACTGGGCCAGCCTGTTGCCGTTGGTGCAGCACGATGAAGGGTACAAAGTGAGAGTGAATGAGTCAAAGGTGGTATCTGAAATTCTTGACGATATCAGTGCCCGGTTTATCAACGGAAAAGGGCACATTTTCTTCTGCATTCCAATGAATGATGCCAAACGTGATAAGTGAACAGAGCTATCTTTGAGTTCTAAAGATGCCGAAAGCAGAGGAGTCAGAGTCATAGGCTTCCGAAGCTTTGGAAGACTACTTGGACGTCCAACTTGAAGCAAAAGCGTAGAAGACAACATGGTAGAATACAACATGGTGTCGTTCATAATTCCAAGGTTGACTGAAGTATTAATAAACATTTTATTGACTTTTATGTTCGGAGTGGATGGCTTCTCTAGCTCGCTAGTGGCGAGAAGGACAGTCAGAGACTATCTAGTGGATAGTAAATGAAGTGGATTCGCTGCGAATGCATTTCTAACCAAAGTTGTGGTCAAGTCTGATTTCCAAGTGGTCTACCAAGTACTAACCTTTAGGGGTGATCTTCTAGGTATTAAAACCTTATCTGTCAGTGCCATTACCTCCTCACAGCATCTACCCGTAGCGATAACAGTAGCCGTTGGTATTGCTTGGGGAATGGATTTTATCATTATTTTAACTCGGCTTACTTCTATCGCTTTTCGTATACTCTATATCTTATCCTTTATTTGGATATTCATTCCAATTCTCGAGGTTTCTGTATATTTTGCTGTTGGATCAGCCCTGCTTGTTTTGGTCATTATGTGGCCATCCTCTAACCGGAAGGATAAAATGTTTCTGTTGCTGATATTTTTAATTTCGATGGCCGTGAGGTTGACATTCCAGGTGACGATAGCCTTGCATCTAACACCCTTTTGGGGTATCACCCTTGCGTGGCTATGTTTCAACTCGATTGAAAGAGTATTTATTTTGGTGATAATGTTGGAGTCAATGTTCCTCCAGACCCGCTTGCTTCACCTATACGGAGATGTGAATGAGAGGTCGGAATATTGGAGATGGGGATATTGGAGATGGGCATATGGTGCTCTTCAAATACTGGTGTGGGTGAAATGGATCGGTGGCAGTTATATTCTAAGTAAGAAGAATTCGCTAGAATTCTCTGGGAAAAGTCCGCACGGCAGGGGACTTCTACTGTACTCTTTTGCATTCTTTCTCAATGCTGTCTTGGCTGGAATTCGGAGCAAGTTGGAAAACCCATGGATATATAGAAATGCTACAACGCAAGGCATCTTAACTGCCACACCATGAATAAAATATCAACGAGGGCTTCTTATCCGCCTTGGTGAATTTGAAGAGTAATGCTGGTACATATTGTATACAGTTCAACAGATGCCCATATTGTATATTGTCATGTATTATCATATTTAAGCGTTTTCTAGGATGTTCATGGTTTCGTTATATATTATTATTGTAAAGTAATATTTAATTCTTAGCAGACATTTCCGAGGTTAATCGTTAATTTTAAACAGAGATTCATTTAACCCTTAACCTTGGCATGGTAATTTTATGTTGTGATATTTAATTTATTTTACTTTAGAAGTGTAACACATGTTCAGTTTTTTAATACATTTTTATAGAATTTTTAAAATATATATTTATTTTTAATAAAAAATAAATTATATAAAATTTTGATTTTAATTATTTTTTTTTATTCAATTATATTATTACATTTTTTAATATTAGCAAACTATAAAAATATTTATTTATTCATTTATATTTTTTTTGTAAATAAACAATAGCAAAATATTATTAACAAATATATAAAAATTAAATAAATTTTTAAATAAACAATAAATTATATATTAATATATATAAAAATATATAAAATTAAATAAAATAATAATTTAAAAGAAGTTCGAACAACTAATGTATACTTTATTTGGACAATTGAATATAATAATATTATGATATCCAAACTAAAACATAGTCTCATTTAATTGAAACAACTCTGAATTAAAAACAATATAAAAATATTATAATATCCAAACTAAAAACATAGTCTCATTTAATTGCAACCACGCATATTTTTTTTTATGTATCTCATTTATTTAATTACGTTTTAAAAATTTTTATTAGTTTTTTTAATATATTTTAAGGAAGGTGCAAGCTCGACAGACCTATTGTGTTGACTCCATAATTGGTGCACAGATTGGAAGCATCGAAGGATAAGATCGCGTGCGTTGTTGATCACTGGTAAGTACGTTAAGTCTTTGAACACTTGGATTAAAATGCTACTGTGTGAAAAGCAGGTTATGCGAATAGATTGATGTTTGGGGCTACGCGAAGTGGGAGAATCTACAGAAACGAAGGTAGTGCAGAACTAGAAACTAGCCCCTTGATTTCACCTCTACAAGGGGACAAGGGAGAGCTCATGAAGGTACCACCAAGAAGTGCGATCAATTTGATAAGGCAGAGGATTCTGCGCATACCAACCGCACCCACATCACCGCCAGTTTCACCATCTTCACCTCCATCTTTGCCCATACCACCTCCGCCACCACCGCGAGTCAATATGGCAAGCGCGATAAAGTTTCCAGTGTTTAAGGTAATAGGAAATGAAGATCCATACCAGTTTTGGTTCATGATGAAGGCTGTATGGGAAGCACAGGGAATCAAGGATGAAAATATAAAGAAGGCAACATTGGTCAGCACTCTGCAGGATCACGCACTGACTTGGTACATTAAGCATTCCAATGACAATTCAAATGCAGGGATCGCAGATATCCAAGCTACCCTAAACAAAGAATTTATCAGACTGAAGTTAGAGGCGCAGTCGATCATTGGGTTTAAGGAAATCACAATGCTACGAGGCACGACCCCTTAGGAGCTGGATCAGAGACTGAACTGCACAACTCGTGAAGCTAACATGACGTTGATGAATGGACAACACTGCGAATGGTTTGTAGCATCATTAACGCCGCATCTAAGGAACGCGATGTCACAACAGAGGCTAACAACTCAGGCCGAGGCCTTGGAGGTCACGATGAGACTGCATGAGACCCTAATACAAGATCCCAACCTGGGAGGTCAATAGATTCACACGCAGTTGAAGAACTTGTGCCTTGAGATGCAGAGTCTGAAGCAAGATAGAACAGCTTGCCCAGAAGTGCGGGACGAGGTATGGTGCATAAAGTGCAAGGGTCAGGGACATGACAAAGACCATTGCTCGGTGTTTACGAATTACCTCGTGGGAGGAGTACCAATGCCATTGAAACCAGAGGCACAAGCAGGATCGAGTGCGATGCTTGCATTATGGTGCGCGTTTTGTCATATAGGAGGAAAGCATGCTACAGATAACTACCATTTATTACAGAATTACACACAGAATTCACAACCATTGTTCTGTAATTTCTGTAGATCAGTGGGGCATGATGATCGCACCTGTAGAAGTTATGAGCTGATGATGGATCAAACTCTTACCTACAGAGTTCAGGTCGAAACGCGGCCCCTTGACCAGAACACAAGGATGGTTAGATTTTAGGGGCGTGGACGAGGTCGAGGTGGAGGAGGGCCTAGAAGAGGTCATGGACAACTGATATGTTACAATTGCGAAGGGCCAGGACATTATCCCCATGATTGTATGAATACAACGAGGCCATCATTCTTGTATTGTACATTACTTGATCATCAGACGGAGGATTGTCCCACACTGATAGTGAGGCTATGTGATAAAGGAGCGCTCCAACCTCCCCTGACTTAGAACCTACAAAAGTTGAGGTCTGAGCCATGCGAGGAAGACCCTAATGTGACTATTGTCCTCCGAAGTGGAATTACGATAGGGGATGACAAAGGCAAGCAGCCTGAAGAAAGTACTTGGGTTCGCAAGGCTCCAATGAAGGAACCAAAGTCTGATTTGGAGCACGCTAAGGAAACCTTCATGGAAGCTAAGAAGAGATTCATTGATGCCTCCACTTCAGGAAGTAAAGACAGACCGGAGCCGGAAATGGATCCATCGATTCTCACAACGTTCCTGGAAACATGCATGAAGCTGTTGCGCGACAACAAAGCTGTAAAGGGTCTACAGGAACTCATAAATAGATGCGGTGGGACCGCGGCAGGAGAACCATGTGTAGTTCGGAAGCTCAGAAAGCACACGACGTGAACGGGAAGGGAAACGAGATTGACCATGCAGATTAGAGAATATAAGATGGACCAAGTGATTTTGGACCTAGGATCAGACGTGAACGTTCTACCGAAGCAAACATGGGAGCACATGGGAAGGCCTACACTACAATGGTCTCCTATCCAACTACAAATGGCGAACTAGCAAAAGATCCTACCTATGGGGAGATTGTAGGGAATCACAGTGGATATCGAAGGAGCAAGCGCGCTAGCTAATTTCGAAGTAATAGAGATTGTTGATGACAACAATCCCTACCTCGTGCTATTAGGAATAGATTGGGCCACTGACATGAATGGGGTGATAACTCTGAAGAAGCGCAAGATGATTTTTGAGAAAACGCCTCTACGCATAGTTGTACCTTTGGACCCTGCAAAAGGATCACACAACACGGAGCCAGTGAGCAACTACGGCAGCGATGATGACTTGGACTGCATCTATAAGATAACTGCATGAGAACAAGATTGGGTGAATCCAACCGCAGATGGATGAATCTCATGGGAGCGCGAAAGCTCCTACACCTCATATTCTAACAAAGAGATAGAACAATGCAGAATCGGTTACACGAGGTAACCACACTTAACTGTAACATGATGGCAAGATCGCTACGCTGTGTATTGACGGAGGTAAGGGATCTGCCTACATATGAAGGGTTAAGTGAGGTGGATGAATTCCTGAACAGATTTGAAAGAGAATTGTCGGAAACAATGTTTCGAAGCTTTTAAATGGGTACTGTGCGCTACGCCCACAAGGTGGTGGGGTACGCACCAAGGAAGCTTCGGGGACTGGCGCGAATGTAGGAGAACAATGCACATATGATTTGGGAAGCCTCAGATATGATTAAAAAAAAATATTTTGGACGAAATAGTCCACATGCTCACCTATCCAGATGGATACAGGCACATGGTACGAAACCTTCACAGATGCACACAGTCTTTGCTTTAGAAGACACAGTTAGTAAGCATGTGCAGGAAAGGCAATGGTGCGAACGACCCCTCCGGTTGGAACCACGGAGTATGGAAAGGCAAAGTGCGCATAAGGTTATCCACGCAAAAGCCTTTAACGAAGTATGTGAAGCACTGAACAAAATACACAATGCACAACAAACTGATTAGGACTTGCGCGTACCAGCGGTTCTATGAGATTATAGGACGACGTGCAAGAAATTGACGGTGCAAGCACCTTCGAGGCTGGAGTATGAAGTGAACGCTGTAATCCCCACGGAGCATAAAATGCCTAGTCCGCATATAGCAGCACTAACCGATACGACAGTTCGCGGAACCTTGAAAGAAGTGGTAGTGTCGCTGAATGAAGCATAACACTTGGGACCTGATCGGGAAATCCGATAGGGTGACCTTAGGCTCCAAGAAATTATGAACGTTAGGGTGCGATTAAGGAAGAAAAGTGCTCTGGTGGAAGCAGAAGTCAAGAAGCTGGAGGACGGGATCAACAAGGATTTTCACAATAAAGAGACCAGGTGATAAAGCAGGGTGCAAACAATCACGTTGATAAATCTGGGGACTATCGCCCCAAATTGATCAACCTGATGCCTTGGATTGGACCACATATTACTAAACGGATCAACCATGGTGGCGCGCTGCAGATGATAAGATGCGCGACGCAGCCAGTAACGATACAAAGTGGGTATGTTCCAGGAAAAGTGATGGATGACCAGATGAAACCCTATATAGGTGGCGCGGCCACTTGACTAACCGTAGCAGGTACAATCTTAGCACTCTAGGTAGTTGAAAGGAGGCGCATGACTATAAACTACTCTGCCCAGGGGATGCACGATGTTGGAGCTACGCGCAAAAGAAAAGAGTCACAAGGTCCATGACTGCGCAAGGGGGGTTGCGTTGCTACGTGTGTTGGTTGGAAAGTGACCATTAGAGTCACTATTCATGATGTGATGCTCGACTTGAGGCCAAATGGAGTGGGTGAAAGGAATTTAAGGCATGCTTTATGGGCAAGATTTGGCAAAATATGCCACCAACGGGGCATTAATGAACCAGATTTAGGGGTAACGGCTGAATTCAAATTCAAAAATCGGTATAAATTACAAAGGGATGCCCAGCAAATAACACTTGGTCATTTGCGAATTGAGCTATTGTGTACCCTGCATATTCTGAGAAGAGCCCTGTTTGACCTATGCAAAGCGTTGATTGAGCCCCTGATTACGCGAGTGATAGATTTTTGGACGGACAAGATGGAAGCATCTGAGGAAGTTATGGAAATTGCAGAGATGACCGTCGAGGAGGCTGCGCGAGCCCTAATTGTGGGGGATGTCCCTGATGGAGCTGGGATTGTGGCAGAAATCCATAAATCACCGCGCATGTTGAGGCCAAAGAAAGACAAATAGCCGATGGTTCTCGTATGTGTGTCCCCGCGAAACCCACTGCACACGAGGTTAACGATGCAGGAGAAAGGGAAAGTTGTTAACTTGGAAACAGATGAGGAGGAGGAAAACTTGGAGGACCTTATCATTGAAGAGGACAAGGACGAAGGCATGGTGGTAGAAACTGAGCCTGTGCACCCTACAAAAAAGATGCCCGCATATATCCCCCCATAGAAGGGGAAGGCAAAAGTGCCCAAGGATCTCGACAAGACCAAGAGCTCTCTCCAGACCGCGCTCCTCCCGGAAGACATCATTTTTTAGGGCATGCACCTAGGACGGGTGCCTAGATTGAAATTTGAAGATCGGGATCTCGCTGACCACGAGATGTTCCCTCACCTAGAGACTGCACAGCTCATGAAGCCCAAGTAGAACACCGCGGCGGGGGTTATCGAATTGGAGCCATGAAAGTGGTTGCTCAGAGTGGAAAAAGTAGGGTTACTAAACTTGCTCTGGGTGCCTCATTTCCATCGCGCCCCAATAACAATTTTCATCATCAGGCAGCTGCTCTACCTGGTGCATGGTGGGTGTTTATGGTTGGAGGAGCCCATCCCCATCACGGACCACTTAATTCATCGCATTATTCAGCTTCCCTGCAAAGGAGAGCACCCTGCAGACGTCTCAGAGGGTAAGAGAACTGACTTGGCCATCGCGGTGTCCATGAAGAAGAAATATAAGTTGGAAAAGAAGAAAAGGGTCTACGCCATATCCAGCATCAACAATAAAGCAGTTAAAGTGGCAACCAAAATACTAGAGTGTAAATTTATGCACAAGTGTCATGCGGATGAGGTACCCGCGCCCATGGTGACACTTGCTGAGCAGTGTGTGGAGGGGGTTCATTTTAACTGGTTCGAGTTCCTCTGTAAGGAGTTCCTGGAAAATTTCCGCGAGGCCCAGGAACAAGGAAAAACATTCCACTATGCATGGAATCTGCTGTCCATAGTGCTCGTCGCAGGGGAATTACCGGAGCACAGTCAGTCCCATAATTGACAGGGATCTGTCGGAGGTCGTGAAGTATGTTTCGCTTTGGGCCGTAAAGGACGCCAACCAGATTCGCGATAGTAAGATATTATGGGTGATCATGGAAATGAACATCAGAATGGGGATTAACTGCAAGCTGCGATTATCACCACTGTCTACAACAACCTGCAATGTTTTGGAGAGCTTAAAGCATACCTCCACAGCATATACATCAGAGCGCGTAAGGACCTGGCTAAGAAATGGAGCAAGCTACCCTTCATAGCCACAGACGATGTAATTTTCCATGTACTAGAGCATGGCCGCCGGAGTGGCTTGCCCCAGACGTCGCCGCAATGGAGAATTCTACGGCAAAGAAGAAGAAAGAGGAGGCCAAACTACGGATGGTGCAGTTGGTAGAAAAGAGAAGGCAAGAAACAACAACAACAAAAGTGCAGGAGGTGCGGGACGCTGCACAGACAGCAGCGTAATAGAAAAAGACTGCAACAACAGTAGCAGCATAGGAGGCAGCTAAGAAGGCACGTGTTGGACACAGATTGTCATTGATGTCATTATGGCAATATTTGAGGAGCAAAAGGAGCCAAGAGGAGAAGAACAGAGGATGCAGACAGCCATCGCAACAACAGAGTAACAAGCAGAGCTATAAGGAAGCAGACAGAGCCATCAGAGGAGCAATGGGTGCATTTATATTATCGGGAGCTATCGGGCCACAAAAGAATTGTATGCATGAAGATACAGGCGGAGGAGCATATATCATACATATGTTTTTTTACACTATCGGAGGCATAGAACCTTATATATATATATATATATATATATATATATATATATATATATATATATATATATATATCAGGCCCGTAAAACCCATGTATGCATGCTTTAAAACTATGAGCGGACAGGAATAGGTGCGATTGTAATATTTCCTAAAGTCTGCCTTTTAGTCTGTTTGGCTGTTTTTTCTCATATTCCCTGTATAATGGAATGTCTAGCTTGCGTGGGGTGTTTTAAGCCGAAAGGCTTACGATGGCTGTTTCGACGGTTCATAATGTTGAACGTTAGTGAAAAAGGGGAGAATCATGGCAATTATGATTACGATCGAGACAAAACATCTCCATTTAATTGAAATAACTCTGTGTATGCCGCAATCATTGGCAAAAGGAGCATTGTTACGGTAAACCGGGAGGATGTGTTCTCCGTGGATCATTTGGACCAGTCTAATGAATCTACGTATCCCCAGAAAGTCAGTGAACCTGCATAGCGCAGAGGAAGCCGCAACGATGAGGAGGAAGCCAAAGAGGTGGTGTAAGCAGAAACGAATGGACAGAGGCATGGGAATGTATAAACCAGTAAAAACAGAGAACTATTGGCAGCTATTATTGTGGTGAAGAACCAGAGTGTGAGGTAGCAGAAGCAGAAGAGGCAGAAGAGGCAGTAGAAGCAGCGGAGGTTGTAGAGGCAGCAGAAGCAGCAGAGCCAGGAGAGTAGGAGTGAGAGAACCTCAGCTGGATAGAGTGTAGCAGCATACCAGTTTATACCAAGGTTGGGTTGGAGCCCAAGAGGTTGGAGCCTCAGAACTGAACAGGATTGAAGTCATTGGGGGTAGGTGGTCCTAAGTGCAGAACCACTGCAAAACAGAGTTGGTGCTCTAGAGGTTGGAGCCTCATTGAAGTCCAAGTAAGTCGAAGTTGGAGCTTCGAAACTATTCACAATTAGATATATACTTATATTATATTTATTTCATTGCGATGTCTTGAGTTTTAATAAAAGCATTAATTCAAGCTATTGATTTATGTGTTCTGTGTAAACATATAGATATCTATATATGCTTTTGGCAATGCCTAGAACAATTAAAAAAAATACTAAGTCACCTCCCTCTCAGTATTTCCAACAATTGGTATCAGAGCCAGCTTCTTCATACTAGCCTAATAGCTTGAAGAAGGATCCACAGCCATGATGAGAAATCACGAAGCATCAGGAAGACCCTCTTTGTTTGATGGCACTAACTTTGGTTTCTAGAAGAGAAGAATGACCTACTAGTTAATGTCCATGGACCTGAAGTCTGTAATTTTGTTCAAAATGAATACCAAATGACTTCCACTCTTCCAATAGACCTAGACGAGAGGAAAGCCTACATCGCAAATGCAAAAGCCTTGAAATCCATCACTGGTTTCGAGTTTACAAAAGTCATGCACTGCACCTCTGCCAAAGAAATGTGGGAGAAGCTAGTTGGCTTGTACGATGGAGACTCAAAAGTCAAAAAGGAAAAGCTTCAAACTCACAGAAGACAATTTGAAAGTTTGAGGATGGAAGATGAAGCAGATATTATAGCATACCTCCTCCGAGTAGCTGAAGTGGTAAATTCCCTGAAAGGATTGGACGAAAAAATTGAAGAAAGTACCATTGTTCAAAAGGTATTAAGGTCTCTTCCAGACAGATTTGACTCCAAAATAAGTGCAATAGAAGAAGCAAAGGATATAGATACCCTCAAAATGGATGAACTCCATGGAATTCTCACTGCCTATGAAATGAGGAAAGGTGGCCCAAGCTCCAAAGATGCAGCATTCAAGGCCTCAACGTCAAAGAAGGGGAAAGAAAGGAATGACTGTAGTGATGAGTGAGATGTGGAATCCGAATTGGCTCAATTCGTATGAAAGCTGAAGAGAGGATCTAAGCTTAAAGGTAAGTATCCTCTTATCTGTTTTAAATGTGGTAAAATAGGTCATTATGCAGCAAGATGTCCTCATAAACATGACAGTGATGATGAAGGAAATTCTAAAAGAATGGCACACAAAAAGAAAGGGTTTAATAAGAAAAACTTCTTCTCCAAGCAAGATGAGTCTCATGAGGATGAGTTTATGGTCATCAAAAAGAAATTAGATGAGGAAAGTGATCATGATGAAAGCCAAGAAACATTATTCATGGCACTCGTAGATGATGATGACTTAGGGCTGGAAGGAAATGTAGAGGAACTATTAATAAGAGCCATGGAACAAAATGAGAAACTACAGAACAAAATCATTTCTCTCAAAGTGGAAAGCGAGGAAATAAGAAGGAGAGAAGATCTCTTGGAAGCAAAGCTTAAAGAAAAATAAGATACTTGTGAAGAACGTGAGGCCGAAATAGTGTCTCTGAGAAAGGAGTTGGAGCGAATTAAAAAGGGGTATAAAAGCTCTCAAATACTTGAGACTATTCTGAAAAATCAAAAACCTCAACATGACAAGTCTGGAATAGGTTTCAAAGGAGAATCCTCAAGCACTAAGAATAGTGCAAAAATCTATGCTGATGCACTTTCTTGCAATCCAAAATATGAAAACGTATGTTATCAAAATTGCATCCCAGATCCCAAGAATGAAGAGAGATTTACTCCAAAGAAGAATGTGGAGTCGAATCATGGACACTAGAACAAATACAATCCTGTACTCCACCAAGGGCCCATCGCAAATCCAAAGAACGAGGGAGGAGTAATTCCCAGGAAGGAAATCGACTCAAACCGTGGTTGCTTCAATAGGTACAAAACCATCTTTCTTGGACACTCCTTTCACTATAAAAACTTCGGTCATAAAGCCAGACATTGTATGGCTCACAGAAGTGAAAAGCAAAGCTAAAGGACCGAATAATCAACTCATATGCCCCCAAAAGGTAGGGAGAAATCAAAACCTTCAATTCATTTGATCCCTTGACCAAATTTGATCTGATTTGGTATTTCTGCTACAATAATGGTCACTATGAACAAGATTGCCCACTCAAAGGAAGAAAAACGAGTAGCAAGAACTCCAGCATGGATAAATGTGGCCTAGCTCTATATGCTCAAAATAATGGAAACCATTGGTTTGTGGATAGTGGGTGCTCTGCACATGACAAGAGACAGAAGAAAGTTTGTCTCATTGAGAAAAAAGGAAGGGAATGTGTCCTTTGGAAGCAAATCTGGCAGAATTGCAGGGAATGAATAGTGACTCTGATCAATGGAAAAGGAAAAGCTCAAGATGCTCTGCTATTTGACGGAATCAAACACAACCTCCTGAGTGTCAGCCAAATATGTGATCAAGGACATAAGGTTGTTTTCAGCACCAAAGACTATGAAATAAGGAACTCTGCCTCAGGGGAACTTGTGGTAAAAGGGGTGAGAACATCAAACAACATTTACATTCTGAACAAGATTCAAGAAAATAAATTCTACTTGAGACAGACAGATGAGTGTTGGTTGTGGCACAAGCAACTTGGACATACAAGCTTCGAAAATCTGATCAATATCAACAAGATCAAAGTTGTACGAGACATCCCAAGGCTGTTCAAACCAAATCAAGGAGTATGTGGTCCATGTCAACATGGAAAGTAGACTAGAACCAGCAACAAGACAAAGGAGCTCTGTACATCGAAGCCCTTAGAGATCATCCATGTTGATGTGTGTGGGCCAACTAGAAATCAGGGACTCCAAGGAGAAAGGTACTTTGTGTTATTTGTTGATGATTATATTAGAATGATGTGGATATATTTTATAAAGTTTAAATTTGAAGCTTTTGAGTGTTTTAAGAATCTAAAATCCCTTGTAGAAAATGAAAAAGATTAAAAAATTAAGTGCCTCAGAACAGACCGAGGGGGAGAATTCACATCAAACGAATTTAGTGACTTCTGTAATATTCATGGAATTAAAATGGAATTTTTTGCTGCCAGAACACCTCAGCAAAATGGGGTAGTCGAAAAAAGAAATTGAACAGTCCAAGAAATGGCAAGAACAATGCTATTAGAAGCAGACTTATAGCCTAGATTCTGGAGAGAAGCAGTAGGGACAGCTGTCTATACATTGAATCGAACTCAATTAAGACCAAATTGTGAAAAAACTCCTTATGAGCTATGGAAAGGAAGACCTACTTCGGTGAAGTACTTCAACATCTTTGGAAGCAAGTGCTTCATAAAAATAAATGATGGCTCATGCGGAAAGTTTGATTCTTGGGTTGATGAAGGGATATTTCTTGGATACTCTACATGGAGCAAGGCTTACAAGTGCTACAATTATTGACTGAAGAAAATAGTGGAAAGCGTTGATGTAAAGGTTGATGAAGATCTTCCACAAAAGTAAATTGAAGAACATGAAGATGACTTTGTCAATGAAGAATAAGAACCTAAAGAAGAAGAAATAGATGAGGAAGAAGAAGAAGAAGAAGAAGAGGAAAGAGAACCACCTAATACCCCTTCAAATATGAAGTATGTCCAAAGACATCATCCAGAAGAGCAGATCATTGGCGATAGAGATGAAGATGTGTAGACCTAAAGAAGGATCACAATCACACCCAAGAGAAAAGTCTTTGCCCTCCTATCTATGATAGAACCAGAAACATTTGCAAAAGCAAGTAACGATCCTCATTGGGTAAAAACCATGAAAGAAGAAATGTCCCAAATTGAGAAGAACAAGACATGGGAGCTGGTACCTCGTCCAGAGGACAAAAACATAATAGGAACCAAATGGGTGTTCAAAAATAAAATGAATGAGGAAGGGCAGGTTATAAGAAACAAGGCAAGACTTATCTGCAAAGGCTATTCACAAATTGAAGGATTTGACTTTGAAGAGACATTTGCACCAGTGGCCAGTATGGAAGCTATCAGTATGTTCTTGGCGTTTGCTTGCTCAAAAGGATTCAAAATCTATCAAATGGACATGAAATCAACATTTCTAAATGGGGAACTCAAGGAGGAAGTCTACATGGAGCAGCCAGAAGGTTTTGATCTAACAGCAGGAAAGGACTTAGTTTGTAAGTTGAAAAAATCTTTATATGGGTTGAAACAAGCTCCTAGAGCTTGGTATGCAAGATTGGATCACTACCTACAACAACAAGGCTTCAAAAAGGGAGTGGCTAGAAGTGATCTATACATAAAGATAGCTGAAGGTAAGTTACTACTTGCTCTTGTTTATGTCGATGATCTGATTTTTGCTAGTAATAATGATGAAATGAGACGTGAATTTTCTCAAAGCATGTCAAAAGAGTTTGAGATGTCAATGATAGGAGAGTTGTCCCACTTCCTTGGACTTCAAGTATCTCAAAATAGAGCAGGATTGTGTATATCTCAAACCAAATATCTAAAGGACATGCTCAAAAAAATATGGAATGGAGGACTATGCACCCATGAGCACGCCTATGACCACAAACTACAAACTGAGCAAAGATGATGACTGCCCTCTAGTAGATGCAACTCATTACAGGTCAATGATTGGAGCCCTTCTATACTTAACAACTACAAGACCAGACATAATGCAGGTAGTAGGAATGGTGGGAAGATTTCAATCTGCTCCCAAACAATCCCACTTATTAGCTGTAAATAGAATTCTCAGATACCATAAAGGAACTTCTGATTTTGGTCTTTGTTACCCAAAGAGCTAAACACTGATTGTCACTGCATACATCGATGCTGATTGGGCTGGAAGTATAGATGATCGGAAAAGTACTAGTGGAAATGCGTTCTTCCTAGGAGACTGTTTAGTATCCTGGCTCAGCAAAAAATAGTCATCCATATCATTATCCACAATCGAAGTCGAGTATATTGTTGCAGCAGACTATTGTACTCAGATATTATGGATGAAGGAAGCTCTAAAAGATGTCGACATCTGTACAGATCAATCGATTACCGTCTATTGTGACAACACACGTGCTATCATTCTCAGCAAAAATCCGCTGATGTACTCAAGAACCAAAGACATAGTTATAAGGAGAGCTTCAGCGTAAATCACATAAGAAAGATTTCTGCCAACGCGTTTCGAACCAACCCATGTGGTTCATCATCAGGACAAGGGCGCTCCATCCAGCAGAGAATTGGCGAGCATGCAGCGGACCTGAGGCATGGTAGAATAAAGTCCTCAGCTCTAGCAGAGCATGTGGACAAAACCAAGCATCATGTCTGCATAGAAGAGGCCAAAGTCATTGCCAGGGTGGATTGGTTTCATCATCGCAAGTTAAGGGAAGCTATCGAAATTGAGCGAAGACCCATCAACCTCAACAGAGATGATGGGTGGAAGGTTAGTAGAAATTGGATCCCTGCGTTGTCGTCTTAAATTTTCTTCCTCCCCTCTGTTCTTCCAGGTTCTTTCTTTTGGTGGTATGATTTTGTCTTGTGAGTCTGGTTTTCGTTTATCGTTGGCAGCATTGTTCTTCGTAGGATTATCCTCCTCTTGTGCAGTATCACATTTTATGTAGAAATTATGAAAATTGAGCTTAAATTAATCATTAACTATTCTTACATTATTAAAAACAATATTAAAACAAAGGGCAATGCAGTTAACAATCTTTTATAGCTTTTTTATTAATAAGAATTATCTCCCTCATCATGATAATGTTAATTCATAAGCATTTAGTTCTTTTAGTATTCATTGTCCCTCATTTATATTAATTAATAGTATAACCATAACATAGTATTGTTATTTAGGTTTTTATAGACTAATTTAAATATATTAATTAATTAATATTTATTTTTAATATTATTAATTATATGTATTATTATTATTTTTATACATATAACATTAATAATTAATTTATATATAATATCAAATTAATTTGTAATTAACCTAATTTAACCTTTTTTCTATAAAATTAATACATAAAACCCCTCGTATTTTTATTTAGGACATTTATATATTAATATAAACTAATTAACTTATTATTTTTATAGGACTTATTATATATAGTATTAGTTTACCCATACAATCTCAACAATTAACGTTATTTTAATAAATCATTAATTGACCCAATTTAAAGGTCTTCTATAAAATCTATTATTAATTAATTATAAATAGGATTAATTAGGATAACAATAATAACTAAGAGGGCATTTAAAAGATTAGGTACAATATTATTAGAATATTCATATTTAATTAAGTCAGATTTAATAAATCAATTAAATAAATAGTAATATATATGTATATAATTTTTTGAGGTAATATTGGAAATTTTTATTGGGGTAATATTTGAAATTAAATAAATGAATATAATAACATTTTAATATTAAATTTACTTAGGGAAAGTTTGACTGGGGTTCTTGAATGATAAAGTAGCCGTGGGAGTATTTTAGCCGTTGGAGTCTCTGCTTGGACTATTTAAACGCTGAGCTAGATCTGCATTTTCATCTTGTCCTGATGATGAACCACATGGGTTGGTTCGAAACGCGTTGGCAGAAATCTTTCTTATGTGATTTACGCTGAAGCTCTCCTTATAACTATGACTAATCACAGAAGTCTCAATTCTACAAACCAAAGACATACCAATCAAGTATCATTTCCTCCATGAGCAAGTAGCTGACCAAAACATCGTCCTAGAATATATCAGTACGAAGGAGCAGATAGCTAATATTTTCACAAAGCCTCTTCCTCGAGAAGCATTCGAACATCTGTGTCAAAAGATGGGGGTTATTTCTTTATCGTCACTCAAGTTCATTCATAAAGATGTAGCAGGACAGGGGGAGCAGCTTGATAGGGGGAGTCCATATGCATTCCTTTGCCATTGATGTCAAAGGGGGAGAGCAGAAGAATATTGCCATCAATAACAAAGGGGGAGATTGTTGGACACGGATTGTCATTGACGTCAATATGGCAATATTTGAGGAGCAAAAGGAGCCAAGAGGAGCAGAATAGAGGACGCAGACAACCATTGCAGCAACAGAGGAACAAGAAGAGCTATAAGGAAGCAGACAGAGCCATTAGAGGAGCAATGGGTGCATTTATATTATCGGGAGCCATCGAGCCACAAAAGAATTATATGCATGAAGATACAGGCGGAGGAGCATATATCATACATATGTGTTTTTACACTATCGAAGGCACAGAACCTTATATATATACATTTATATTTTCAGGCCTGTAAAACCCATGTATGCATGCTTTAACACTATCGACAGACAGAAAGCCCATATACATAGGCTAAACACTATCAGAGGCGGAAGACTTGGCTCTAGGGCAAATACACTATTGGAGACGGATTACGGACTTGAAACTCTATACATGGGAGTGTTGAGTTGTATCGGGTCCGGCACATCGCATCTCTATGAAGGGTCTATTTTAACGTCGAGCCCTGACCCTGTGCGACTTTTGATCGCTGATAGAGAGTATCGCATCGGCACTTCAGAAGTGGGAGCTACAATATGTCAAGCGGTCCATTGCGATCATCGATAGGAATATCGCATTGGACCTCCGCCAGGGGCAACTCCCGACTGCAATGCATATCCACACGGACCCACCGCACATTACAAATATGACTTAATCTATGATTGCATCCATCGCATATAACAAGCCGTAAAGCCTTGCCACGTTGGAAGCACCGACTACGATAGGCTGTGGACCCAACGAGCATATTAACTATGGTTTAATACCATATCGCATCTAGTCCATCGGAGTAGTGGAGGATCGACCATCGGCTATCAGCGGAGTCATGGGTCCGATATATAAAGGACCCCCTGGAGTCACGAATCACCGATTACGATTTAAGCGCAGACCCGATATAGGAATATGGGCGATTGTAATATTTCCTGAAGTCCACCTTTTAGTCTGTTTCACTATTTTTTCTCATATTCTCTGTGTAATGGAATGTCTAGCTTGCACGAGGTGTTTTAAGCCAAAAGGCTTACGATGGTTGTTCCAACGGTTCAGAAGGCTGAACATCAGTGAATAAGGGGAGAATCATGGCAATTGTGATTGCGATGAGGACAAAACATCTCCATTTAATTGAAAGAACTTCGTGTATGCCACAATCATTGCCAAAAGGAGCATTGTTCCAGTAAACCGAGAGGATGTGTTCTCCGTGGATCATTTGGACCAGTCTAATGAATCTATGTATCCCCAGAAAGTCAATGAACTTGCACAGCACAGAGGAAGCCGCAACGACTGAGGAGGAAGCCTAAGAGGTAGTGTAAGTGGAAACGAATGGACAGAGGCATGGGAATGTATAAAACAGTAAAAACATAGAACTGTTGGTAGCTGTTGTTGTGGTGAAGAACTAGAGTGTGAGGTAGCAGAAGTAGAAGAGGCAGAAGGGGCAGCAGAAGCAGCAGAGGCTGTAGAGGCAGCAGAAGTAGTAGAGGTAGGAGAGTAGGAGTGAGAGAACCTCAGTTGAATAGAGTGTAGCAACATACCAGTTTATACCAAGGTTAGGTTGGAGCCCAAGAGGTTGAAGCCTCAGAACTGAACACGATTGAAGTCATTGGGGGTAGGTGGTCCTAAGTGTAGAACCACTGCAAAACAGAGTTGGTGCTCTCGAGGTTGGAGCCTCACTGAAGTCCAAGTTGGAGCTTGGTAACTATTAACGATAAGATATATACTTATATTGTATTTATTTCATTGCACTATCTTGAGCTTTAATAAAACATTAATTCCAGGTGTTGATTTCTGTGTTCTGTGTATACATATAGATATCTATATATGCTTTTGGCAATCACTAGAATAATTAAAAAAAAAATAAGAAATACTGATTCATCCCCCCCTCAGTATTTCCAACAGGGCGCAAGGACCAAAAGTCACCTTCGCATGGCCAAGAAACAAAGGAAGAGGAGGGTAGCATGGACCCACAAAACATGTCAACACAACTGAAGTGCCAGCACCCAAGTGGGCAGATAGGGCTGCGCAAGAAGGTTAAGGCATCAAAGTTTTCTATTGACCCGATCACCCTTACTGAGGGTGATTTGCACGAAATCGGCGAGACGGTGCGTGATGTCACCTCCGAGGCCCTCCAGAACTTCACGCAAGAGAACCACATTGTGTTGGGGGCCCTCATAGCATAGCTACAGGAGTTTCAGGTGGGCACTCCTCAGGCTGGTGCCCTCTCGACCAGCCTCGCATTAGTGACAATTGCAACAAAGCAGATGTTGCGCACCCAGACAACAAACACCATTGTGCTGCCTGAAGGGGCACTAGTCACCACAAATGAGGCTAACATGCCTACGATTAGCGTACTTAAAGGTATCAGGATCAACATGGCTATGCTCCCATGGGAGACATTATATGTTTTGCAGGATGGGATTACTGCAGAACTGCAAGCTAGGGAGAGCCACGGGCTGCAAGTACTAAGTGAGAAAAAGATCAACATGGAGCAGTTGAACTTGCAACACGACGAAGTGGTGTCGCAGAACAGGTAGATGGTACAGGTACTGGAAGAAGCCTGTCAGATGGTCCCTAAGCTGGCCATCCCAGCAGACGCACCAGCAGAGGCGCATATCCACTGACTAGAAGCAGGGGTGCGCAAGGCGCAGGAAGAAATGACCAAGGTTCAGGTGGAGTTGAACCTTCAGATAGAGAGATGTAGTTGAAGGTGCAACCGTCCACCCCTCTGGAAGTAAGAGAACAACGTGCCAACGCTATTACATCAGGGCTGGAAGAGATCGACAGTGCAGTAAGGGATTGCATCAAAATGTTGGAGGAGTATTTTGAGGTCGTCATAAATCTGTAGGAGGACCCTAACATCTAGCGCTTAGAGACAAAAGTGCGTGAGCTCTAGCACTAGTACAACAGTGCCAAAGGGACTGCGTAGATTGTGGCCCTAACTCAGAGGCTCGCACAAATTCAACATGCTAAAGCACTCAAAGAGCAAGTGGATGTTGCACAACACCGAGAAGCAATTCTGAAGGCGTGCGTTCACCCTTGGATAGAAGATGCCTTCACCATTACCACAACAATTGAAGGCAAGATCACACAAATGCAAGGGATGCAGGAATGGATGTAAGGAAGCAGTTTTGACACTGCGGTCTTGGAACAACGGGTGCAGGAGATTCAGCAGGCAACCGCTCAGTGCGCTACTGACCTTGAAGTGGTTTGAGCAGAGTTGGAGGGACTTTGCATGAAGATCTTTGCATTGATAGAGTGACTTAGGGGTGAGTCATGATGTTTGTGTTGGGGACCTGTTGGGCATGGAATCCCCCCAAGGCATGTTTTGGGGCTTAAAGCCCAAGTTTTGACCAAGTCCTTTGTAAAGGCTCTGCGATTTATGGGTGCGGAGCGCGAAGTCATAATAGAGTCATAGGGTTGTCCGCCCTTATTCTTGTAATGTAATGCTGGCTTGATAGACCTACCCATGGTCCCCGGACCATGGGATTGTATAAACAGAGCGAGGCTCTAAGTGCAGAAAACATCAATGGAAGAGATAGAGTAGAAGCATGATGAGTTTAAGAGATTGAGTCAAAGTGAAAAGTCTGTCCTTGGGTTGTAAAGTAGGAGAAGGCTCTAAAGTTGAGTGCGCAGTGGCCTAGTAGTGTTGCCATTATGATACATATGTTGTACTTGATGGAAACCCACTCATCTCAGATGATAAATTATAGTGCAGAAAAGTTCACGGAATTTTATGCAAAGAAAAGTTTATTTCATGTGGAGAAAAGTTCACGGAATTTTATGCAAATAAAAGTTTATAAAATTTTCTTTCATGTGGAGAAAAGTTCACGTAATTTTATGCAGAGAAAGGTTTATTTCATGTGGAGAAAAGTTCACGGAATTTTATGTAGAGAAAAGTTTATTTCATGTGGAGAAAAGTTCACACACTTT
>APFE030280387.1:1238-26626 GCA_000404065.3 Pinus taeda | reverse complement strand
CTTGCTGGGGACTATTAGACCTTTGACTCATGACCTTGCAGTGATTTTGACCAAAACCCTAGACCTAAGACTTGGGATTTCAAGACAAAAAATAAAACAAGTGTAACACAAGCTCGTTTAAATGATATGATCTGATCTAGCAAAGCCAAGAAGGGAACAAAGAGCAGCTCCTCCATCAGTGTTATGGCATGCCTAACGGGATGCAAAACTGATACTGATGAGACACCTACCTATGCACATGAAAAGAGCTTTTGATCACCGATGGAGGGCTCAAGACCGACACTAACAGGGACAACATATACACCACCCAGTAGAGTAGTCCACATGGATGTGATGGTCATTGGAATCCAAACATAAATATGGTTTGTTGAGTATCCCGCGAAGTAGTCCACAAGGATGTTCCAGTAGTGATAACCAGAACACAAGGGTGGTTTGTCTAATATGCCACGGAGTAGTCCATAGGGATGAGACAATGGTGATAACCAGTACAACACATTCCCAACAATTTAAGTACTAAAACAACCGAAATAGTTCAACTATCTTAGTACAAGTGAAACAAACATACATTACAAATGTTGAAAGAATAGTCTTACAAACATCTACAAAACATGCATGAAAGCGTGTTGGCCTTAAAAGGGTTACGTATTAAGAAAAATTCCCACAACACATATGTACACCACACATCACTATTCCTAGTAGTGGGACGTTGGAGGCACTCCTCGCTCCTTAAAGAACTAATTATCTACTCTCAAGGCTATGTGGGAGGAGCCAAGATGAAAATTCCTTGCTCATACAATGGGAGGGGTATATATATCCAAGGGTGATTCTTGACCCTTGTGACTTTTGGACTACCCTCATGATCATTGAACTTCCTATGACTTTTCAACTGACATGACTCTTCAACTTCTTGTGTGCATCCATTGGAATTCCACTTTAAATTGTATTTAATTACAATAGATATGGCCCATGGTGGTGATGTGGCTTTGAAAGCTCATGACACAACTTTACACAACACTGTTGACATGTTCCGGTTGGATGTGGTATCCATGTCAAGTTGTTGCATTGCTAAGTGATGGATGTACACTTGGTTATACTTCATCTTTTCCTCCACATTGCTTGGTGTCGCAGGGTCTTCAATGGTCTTGGTATTGCAAGATGGTTCCAGGCATGTGTTCCTTTCACTCGCTGCTTGATGTGCTTTGTACATCCGTCCAACTGCAAGCAATTTTTCTAGCATGTTCACTCCTTCTTCATCCCATTCATCGTCTTTCCATGATCTATTAGTGTACCTATTCCTACAATTCACTCATGACGAGACGACATCAAATCCAAAACCTCCAAGTCTAGCATGGTGCATTTTTCTATGTTCCGAGCCCGAGACAACAGTACAAGAAAAAAGGACATTGGTGAGGGGCGAAAAATGTCACCATAAGCTCATTGGTGATGGTCAAAAGGGCATTTGTCACCAAAAACTGAATGTCACCAAAGGTGGCGTCGCCAAAAGTATTGGTGTTGTAGTGACATACAAAGTCCGTCACCGATAATGATTTATAATGATGGATAATGACCATCGCCATTTCATATGAGCAATGGTGATGGACCATAGCCTTCATCACCAAAAATTGAACATCAACAAAGGTGGCGTCGCCAAAAGTATAGGTGTTGTAGTGACATTCAAAGTTCGTCACCAATAATGATTTATAATGACGGATAGAGACCGTCACCATTGCATATGAGCAATGGTGATGGACCATAGCCTCAGTCACCAAAAACTGAATGTCACCAAAGGTGGTGTCGCCAAAAGTATAGGTATTATGGTGACATTCAAGGTCCATCGTGAATATTGATTATAATGACAGATAGTGACTGTCACCATTTCATATGAGCAATAATGATTTATTGTGATGGATCTTTAATGGCCATCACTATTGGTGCATATATATGGTGACGTTCATTAACCGTCACCAAAAGTCGCATTGCTAGAAGTATAGGTGTTGTGGTGACATTCAATGTCCATCATGAATAATGACGGACAACGACCGTCACCATTTCATATAAAAAACAATGATTTATGGTCATGGACCTTTGAGAGTAGTCACTATTCATGCATATATATGGTGGCATTTGTTGACAGTCACCATTTCATATTCTTGGTGAGGGTTGAAAAATGTCACCAAAGCTCATTGGTGATGGTCAAAAGAGCCTCCATCACCAAAAATTGGTCATTTCCATTCCATATGGATGTCAAGGCACGATGGAATCGAACCACCAACCTCTTGCTTGTAAAGTAGGTGCTCTTCCATTGAGCTAGCACCCTTTAAAGAATTATATTTTTTTAAATTAGACTTTGAAACTTCATAAATTGTAAATTCTACAGGTTTCAATAAATTAAATTCTCAGCAATATTTTATTAAACAAGAAAAGCAACATCGAATATGTAGGTCCCTCCCTAATGGTTATTGAAGTTATGAAAATTGGGTGGAGGGAAAAATATTTATGTATAAGAGAATCAATATGTTCAGTTGAATACTCAATTAGAAGTGAAACTCTGAAGACATTTATAACCTATAAATGACCTATAACTATCAAATGCACCAAATATTGCAAATGAAATGTCATAAGTGGATATCATATGGAAGAAGAGGAGGAAGGGACTTGGAACCCTTGTACACCTTGGCATGCCTTAGCACTTGGCACATCTTAGCTTGTTTGACATGTCTTCGTACTATCTAGCACATCTTAGCATGCCCTAGCATTCCCTAACACACCTTGGCAATCATGACCTCACAACTAGCATTGCTTTCTTCCATGACTTGGGAACCTTACATTCACTAGAATACCTTGGCACTCCCTAGTTTTCATGCCTCTATTATCCTCCATAATGTCCCAGGCTGATGAAGAGATCGATGAAGGTAATAATAGACCAGGCTTTTAGTTTGGTAGCTAGCCCTACCAAACTAGAGAAGGCTCTCTCTATGAAATCACAACTAGGAGATGACTGGAATGTAAAGGTTTTAAGGCTAGATAGCTAGGTTTAGGTGGGTTTTTTGAAAATTTAGGGACTTGGAACTCTATCCACCAGTGCCTTATCTGGTAGGGACTTTGTCAAAGAGGCAAGGACTTGGAACTCTATCTAGGATAAAGCACCTAACATGCATGACAAAATCTCCCTAGAATAGAGTACCTCCTACCTATAAGATTGTCCCCTGCTCAAAATATAAAACCCTTCTCTACTGTCCAATTTTATTAAAGATAAATTTTTGCATAAAATAGTACTAAGAAAAACACCTAAATTATGAAAAGTGAGCATCTAAGTCAAACTATAAAAGTATAATAAATATGGCTCTATATAAGTTTGGGAAACACTAGACAAGCATGCTTTCATACAACAACAATAAGATTCCTAAAATCGATGTGATTCTTTCATTGTTGTTATACACTCACCGCGAAACTGGAATCTATAGCATGTACCCTAAGTTTGTATGCATTAGCTGAATGTATAGATTGAAAGGATATGCTGAGATGAAGTACTATTGAAGGAGAAACACCTTCAAAACAATAGATAAAGTCTATTTTCAATTCGACCCATTTGCACACAGACCACGACTGCTATTGGGTACACTTCTCCGCTGAATGGAAACTACAATGTATTGTAGTGTTGCTGAAGGAAAAACACCTTTAGTGCAACATGGATAAAACTCTAACAGATATTGTCACTCTGACCTTGGTTGTTGATGATCTCATCAATATAGGTAACAACTTCGATAATTGAAAAACCAAAAGGTGAGATGCATAAATCATTTTAAATGACAGATTTGGGCATACTTTGTTATTGTTTACGAGTGTTAGTATAGAAAATGCAAGGTAACTTGTTGCGTCTTTATGTCATAGGCCAAGGATGCGAAAGAAATACATAACATATTAAATAGCATGGTATAAGTCGATTCCAGGTTATTTTGAAACAAGAATGGAATTATCCTTGTTCGGGTTCTATCTAGTGGGTATAACTTTAAATAAGAAACTGATAGTTATGGGGTTGAAATTGTCTCACAATTCATGAAATGTCCCAAATTTGTTCACTAGAAAGAAGTAGAGCGAGTCATCAGGTTTATGGAAGGGAACACCTTATTTGCAGGAAGATAACTTGAAATTATTTGATCATATTATTTCTCTTCTTCTTCTACGTGTGTGCTTTGAAAAGATAACCACATCCAAAGACTCAATAACAACTCTAGTAAAGTTTATAGATGTGAATCACTTTTGAGAAAACCCATCGCTTAATGACAATTGAGCAAGGAATATGTCGAAGGATTCAATCTTGCACTCAGTCATAAAAAGGAAGTTGGGGTATCCAGCATCTTGCCAACAAACCGACTCCAACCATAATGTGAAAGGCAGGTTAACTGCGAAACCTCTTTCCCACTTTGTAGTATTGTTCCCTCTTGAATTCCAACAGGTATCTAGTTGCTTAGATCCACAAAACTTGTGCCAGGTAAAATCTGCATGATACAATTGTGATGTGCAATCTTGAAACAAACTCTAGTTTCCCTCTAAAAGAGGATAAGTCAAAATACTATGACAATCTTAACTGTAATTTGATCATGCAATATTTAGGTATTGCATGGAATAAACAATATACTATCAATGTACTAATGAAGAACTCAAAATAAATTAATTTTTTATTGCTACAATAGCGCCTCTTGGGATTCTCGGATAAAGCATATAACCTGCATGGCAAAAGATTCCTATAATAGAGTACCTCCTACCTAGAAGTGTGTCCCCTGCTCAAAATATAAAACCCTTCTCTACTATGCACTTTTCTTAAAGATAAATCTATGTATAAAACAAAACTCAGAAAAACACCTAAATTAAGAAAAGTGAGCATCTAATTCAAACTATAAAAGCATACTAAATATGGTTGTATACAATATTGAGGTATTGCATGGAATAAACAATATACTATCAATGCACTAATGAAGAACTCAAAATAAATGAATTTCTTATTGCTACAACAACGCCTCTTGGGATTCTCGAATAAAGCACCTAACCTGCATGGCAAAATCTTCCTAGAATAGAGTACCTCCTACCTAGAAGTGTGTCCCCTGCTCAAAATATATAACTCTTCTCTATTATGCACTTTTCTTAAAGATAAATTTGTGCATAAAACAGAACGAAGAAAAACACCTAAATTAAGAAAAGTGAGCACCTAAGTCAAATTATAAAGGGATACTAAATATACCTAAAATCCAAGCACTTCTTTCATCGCTGCTAGAACCTCATAGGAAAACTATAATCTACAACATGTATCCCAAGGCTGCATGCATCTACTAAAGGTGCAAACCAAAAGTATCTACTAAGATGAAGTATTTTTGAAGGAGAAACACCTTCAAAACAACAGATAGAGTCTAATGTGCATTCAACCCATCTGCACATAGGCCAAGGTTGCTACTGGGTACACTTATCCCCTAAATGGAAGCTACAGTGTATTGATGCTCTATTGAAGGAGAAACACCTACAGAGAAACATGGATAAAACTATAACACATATTGTCATTGTGGTATCGATTGTAGAAGTTCTCATCAATATAGGTAACAACTTTGATAATTGAAAAACCAAAAGGTGAGCTACATAGATCATTTGAAATGATAGATTTGGGCATACTTTATTATTTTTTAGGAGTGTTAGTATAGAAAATGCAAGGTAGCCTATTGCATCTTTATGTCACAGACCAAGGATGTGAATAAATACAGAAAATATTAAATAACATGGTACAAGTCGATTGCATGTTCTTTTGAAATGAGAATGGAGTTCTCCTTGTGCAGATTCTAATCTATTGGGTATAGATTTAAATAAGAAATTTATAGTTATGGGGTTGGAATTATCTCACTATTCATGGAAATTCCCAAAGTTGTTCACTAGAAAGTAGAGTGAGTCCTCAGGTTTATGAATGGGAACACCCTATTCATAGGTAGTGTTGTGCTGTACAACAACCCCCCATTTCATAAAATTTTTCTTTCTAACTATAATATGAAATGGGACCCTTTTAAACATAAATGTGTGAATAAATTCGTATCAACTCATCATTAGAAAATCCTTCATCAAAAGGTCCAATGGAAATGTCATATTATAAACCTTTTGAACTATAATGAAATCGACCTTATGAATAAATATAAAATTCTTTATTATTGCGATAAAGAGATCCCAAGATCGCATATTGCAACAACAAAGAAAACATAATGCATGCACCCCTTGACTTACTTCGATCCAAAAAGAAAACAACTATCGGATATCGGGAAAGGTGAAAAGCGAATATAATGAAAATACCATCCCCTATTTCTCCGATGCGATATCGCTATCGGCAATCCGAAGGTGTAGCGCAGCACATGTTTATGATACCTTTAAATCTCCCAATGCGATAAGGTATATCGCCATCGGCGATCGACGATTTCGCAATGACATAAGTAACATGACCCGAGCCCATCCCCAATTGCGATACGTTAAGGCATGAGTTTCAAAATAGATTTAAAAGGCTTGCATGCATTGTTTTGGATTATTATTAAAGCCTTCTCATTCCAGATAGCGATTTACTTTTGATTATCCGCCAAAAAACTCAAGCCACGCTTGAATGAATCATTCAGCATATAAACGATATGATGGGTATTTAAAACTCCTTTACCATGATTGACAGGTTAAGCAACCAATTAATGAAGCAGTTATGCCGAGATCTTCCCTGAGATTGTATCTGCGGTAGTATCACTATAATATTTCATTATTCACTAATTGATATAATTCTTTCATATTAGCTCACACTACCTATTCTCTGTATCACGTTCATTTTATTCCTTGCGCAGGACTCCGCTGAAATAACAAATTCGAACCAAATGGGAAAGAAATCCAAGAGATCCGTGGTAGTAGTAGCTGCCGCAGTAACAGTGCAATCCATCACTGATCCAGGACCGAGCAAAAAGGGATTGATTTCAGACACTACGTGTTTTGGCCTTGGAAACACAAGTTGGCAAAGCATATATAATTTAATTGAAGCAGAGGAGCCTGAGACAGTACCAGTACAAGCTACCGCAGATTCAACTAGAAAATCAGAGGCTTCCCTGAAAGATTTAGCTGATTCATATCTACGTAGAATAGCAGCACGTGAGAAAATTCTTCCATACACTGATGTAGTGTGATGGGCAGTAGAGGAGATCCCTGTTTTAAACAGAACATTTTGCATAGTTGACGGAAGGGTCTTTGGCTCATTTCAGCCTGATGACTTAAGGAAAATGTATCACTTGCCCGAACCTCAAAAGAAATACAATAAAGCCTTTCTTGAGAAGTTCGCAAGTGAGAATGAGACTGAATCGGCCCCGATTCGGGAGTGGAGACAGAACCCCGCAAGAAACAAACATGAATCTTCAGGTAAGTACTCTATAGATTCATTATGTTCTCCTTACTGTTATGTCGGGGCAATGATGTGTAGAATTTTGGGATTGCATGATTCTACAAAATTCACTATTGAAATGGTTCCTTTAATGGAAGCGGAAAATAACAATGAAGTAATGGATTGGGCAAACATATTGTCAGATAAATTAGCCACTGCAATTCTTGAGTTTAGAGCAAAAACTCGAGGACCGATAAGTCTATTCCTCCGTTTTATTTTAGTGCTTATATTTTAGATACTCTTTGTTTCAATTCTGAATTTCCTGTACTTGGGTGGAGATGGACTTCACAAGACCCCATGCCAATTCACATTTATCACCAAAAGTTATGGAAGGCGCACTATAAGGACCACTTGTACCAAATCTGTAATGGTTTTATGTTACCTATTTATTATGCCATTTTTGATAAGCCTGCCCCAAAGATTTCTTCGGAAGCAGAGGTTGACCTAACCGCTGTAGGAAATTGGTTCAAGGAAGACCAATTCACATACATAAGGGTTTTTGGTAGCCTTGCAAGATCTCATGTCCTTTTTCTGTATATACCTGACAAGCTGTTAGCCCGAGAATTAGCTTACCAAATAACAACAGCAGGAACATCCAAGACTCTTAGGAATTCTAAAAAGCAGGCTTGGCCTACTTTTCCTTCGAGATGCGGTGTTTATACTTTGCATGACTACAAGCATGCGGAGAAGGAGGCAGAGAAAATAAACATGCTCAATCTTGCAACCATTCCTAATAGACAATTCGATCCAAGGAAAGTTGCCTATATTGTGCTTGAACAAGCCAAACTTACAAGGTTTGATCATGAAGAAGATGACTTTGATGACCTGTTTTCTTCGGCATAATCATTATTCCAGGTACAAACGCTGGCCAAAATGAGATATAACGATGAAAGGCTAGTAGAATTCAATAGGCTCAGAGAACAGAGGTTGCAAACTCTACCTCTGGACTTATTAGCTACTAGCCCGACAACACAATCAAGCGAGCCTGAACAACAAATTATTGACAAACCTCCTACTGTAGGGAAGATTCTCGAAAGAGGAAAAGAACCAGAGCAGGAGAAAGAGCAGGAGAAAGAACAGGACAAGGGCAGCGGAAATATTAATATGGATACTCAGATTGGTCCTAAAGTCCTCCAAGAATGGCAACAATTTGACTCTATTGTAAGCAATCTGGAAGGTCCACATGGTGCCAATACACCCAAAGTAACAGATGGACAAGATACAATGTCAACAACGGTTCCAAATGAAGGAACCAGTGGCCTACCCATTAACAAGGATTTAGAAATGATTCCAAAAGATCCATCCGATCAAATTATTTTGCAGATAGAAGACATACCTCCATTAGATGTCTTTTACAGCCCCAAACACAGGGCTGTAGTGAAAAGACAGAGGAAAAGGAGAAGACTTGATCAATCTTCCCTATTTCCAGCACAAACAGAGACAGTTAATGTAGTGTGGAAAGAAGAGTTTAACCCTTCCGATGACCTAACAAAACTTTCTCAGTATGCCAGAGCTTATTCGGCAGCCACTATGGATAAGGCATCGGAAGTAAGTAACCTACTTAAAGAAAAGGACCAAGTAATTGTTTTGTTGCAATCACAGGTGTTCGAAGCACAACAGAAAATTGAACAGTTGGAACAGCAACTATCAACACAGCAGAAAATAAACAATCAATTGAATAAGCAATTGCTTATGGAGAAACAGAGGATAGACTCAAGCGCAATACAAAAGCAAAAAGAATTATCCGAAGCATTGGCCAGATTAAAGACAATGAATGAACTAATGATGAAAACGAAATATGAGAAAATAGCTTAGCTGTCACATCAAGTAGAGAAATTCAAGAGTCTTCCGCAACCAGCAGATTTTAGGTCCAAAGCACTACAAATCAACAAAGCATTGGTTACACAGTTAAGACTGTTATGTCATAACATTTCTCTGGTTGAGCCCCTTTGTGATATAACGGCATCAATAGTTGACAAATCAGTCGATGCTAGGCAGGATTTGGAACAGGCTGATGAGACTCTAACAAACTTTCTTGCTTGGCAAGACACCAATGAAGGGCATGCCACAAATCTGCCTAAAATTCTAGAGTCACACAAGGAGATCCTTTTCTTAGAATGGCAGTCATAGCTGATGAAAGCAGAGAGAGAAATTTCCAAATGCATATTATCTACAAGTAATTTAATTGAGCTAATCAATAACACTCTTTATCTGTCTAACATGATTTCGCAATGCACTCCAGGTAAATTGTTGTCAGCCAAAACATTGGAGCAAGCATGCAATCAAGAATTGGAGAAGAATGGAAGATTAATTGCCGGCATCCAAAGTTTAACTTGGGATACCTATTGGTTTTTCTTAGTAAAACCATACAGTCAAAGGGCCACCCTCAAATGTTTAACCGATGCGATCGGTTGTATCATTCCCGAAATCCATGATGCCACATACTCAGCTCAACTACATTCTTGTCTCACTCGTCCTCTAGAATTGGAACCGATGCTTGCAATCTGCCAAGTAAAATCAAAAGGAGATCATCCGAAATAATGAATCATGCTGCCGACTGTAAACAGACCTATTGTTGAGAAGATACTCATGATTTAGTTGTACCAATTAATAGCATTTTATTTTTGTAGTTAGTTAGTTTAATTAGTATTTATAGACCGTTTCATGCATTTAGAAAGGGTCCTCAGTTTTTGTATAAACTCAAATATGGAAGTTGCACTATTGTGCTTCTGGTATATTTTTTTTATAAATATTGGGCCAGTATTCTGAATTCTAACGTAGAAAGATTTGATGGGATGTGCACTATTGCCTTGATGTGAAAGTGTTTCTAAGTTGGAAAAAGGAATTTGAATGTGATTGATATCGGGAGTGATTAGAATAACATATGGTACTATTATCTATGATCTTGTTTCATTCTTTCATGTGAATCGTCATTTGTTTACTCTTGCTATCATTGGATATATGTATGTGTTTTTAACAGCAATCCTTATATTTTTCATTATTGAATGTTTAAGGAGTGTTATTCTTTTAGTCATATATGTATCAGTGATATATAAAGGATAGTGTAATAATTTTTTTAATGATTACTTTGTTCAACTACTTGAACAAAGTAATTATCATATGAGTAAATGTTTTTTTTTACCAATAGAGTCATCTATATGCCTGTTTGTGGATAAATATTATCAAACGTTACACTAAAAGCAGAAATTTCTGGGGATAGGATAGTTATTCATATTTTTACTTTTTAGATTAAATCATTCATCCATTATCATTATATTAGAGAACCACCCATTTATCCATCCCCTTTTATTTATCAATGGGAAACTGGTCCTCTTCCTGTACATGTGTGCTTTGGAAAGCTAACCACCTCCGAAGGCTCAAGAATAACTTTAGTAAAGTTTATAGGTGTGCAACAATTCTGAGAAAACCCATCACTTAATGACAGTTGAGCGAGGAATATGTCGAAGGATTCAATCTTGTACTTAGTCATAAAAATGAAGTTGAGGTATCTAGCATCGTCCCGACAAACTGACTCCAACCATAATGTGAAATCCAGGTTAACTATGAAACCTCTTTCCCACTTTGTAGTATTATTGCCTCTTGAATTCCAACAAGTATATTGTTGCTTAGATCCACAAAACTTGTCCCAGGTAAACTTTGCGTGATACAATTGTGACGTGAAAGCTTGACACGCACTCTAGCTTCCCTCTAAAAGAGGGTAAGTCAAAATATCATGACATGCTTAACTGTAATTTGATCATACACTATTGAGGTATTGTATGGAATAAACAATATACCATCAGTGCACTAATGAAGAACTCAAAATAAATGAATTTATTCTTGCTACAATAGCGCCACTCTTCGGATTTTCCAAGGAGCCACTAATTTATACACATTTGGAATCTTTACTTGGTCTGCAGAAAGATTAAGAAATGGTAGTGATCACTCTTTGCCCTCCATGGAAGGTCTATATAAAGTCAGCAATAAATTGATTTAAAAGTGAGGTATATGCCTGAAAAATAGGAGTCCGACTCTTCAACTCTGATTTAGTGGAAAGGGAATATTCAAATGTAAATGCTTGATCTTCTAAATTGTAAATTTCTAGATAAATAGTTAGCGTAAATCTGTCCATTGTCCACATATCCCAAAAAATCATGTATGTCTAGACTCTAGTTGTGTGTAAGAGAGGGGAGATCACATAAATAATCCATTATCAAAAGAAAAAGTTAAAGCACAACATTCTATGGAGATTTTTTTAAAAATTTTATTACATACCTTAGAAAGTTTGAAAGGACACAACTGAAGCTTCCCCCTCCTTCCACACTTCATTAAATATGCCCCTTTTCCAATGCAGATGTGGTCTGCAAAATCACAATTAGAAAATAGAATATGAAAATTAAGTTTAATGAATTAAAGTAGCTTTGTTATACCTCAAGAAAATGGACTATGAGAAATTGGATTCATTCTCTACAAAATATGATATAGAAAGATCTAATTACATTTTTAACTGAAACAAAAGTAAATTGGATTCATTCTCTGCAATAGACAATATAATGAGATCTAATGACATTTTCAACTCAAACAAAGGTAAGCTGAGTAAGCTCAAGCTCAAAAATGATGGCATCCAACTTCTGAGTGGCATTTATTGTATATATCTAGCTAGAGGATATAACATAAAGGTATTTGTTATATGTGAAGATAAAAAAATGAAAGGATTGTGAAAAATTGACCATCAACTATAAGTTCTTTCAAGGACTAGACCAAACCATGACATTGTTATCATGATAATCAACTCACCCATTCTAGTACGATTCTAGTAGTTTCATGATAAAACTCAAACTCAATAAACTTCAAGCAACATAAATTAACCAACAATATGTCTGAGGTTGGTTACCTAAGAATTATATCATACTAAATTACCTTTTGCATCTAACATTGAAAATGACTATGAAAGAAATGAAGACAAATCAGTGATTATAATGGATGCATGTGATGAAATAAAATTAAAAAAGACCTTTCTTCTTGCTACTGATGAGCCTTCTATGGGATTCTTGGATAAAGTTGATCCTGATCTGCTTTCTGAAATCAAAGAGACACTTTCTAGCTACTCTGATTTGACGGAAAACAACCCTAATGCTTATGAAAATGAATATGGAAAGAAATAAGCATCGATGAACCTAGTCTTGAAGAAGGTGTCTCAAAGTCTAATATGGATAGTATTTTAAATTTCTATAGCTAGCAGAGGGTTTTCCAAGTTGGGTTCCCTAGAAAATTTTGTTTTTTTTTGCTATAATGTGAATGTGTTTTATTTATGTTCTATTCCACTACAAATTGGTAGAGATATTTTTTGTCTTCGTGCAACAATTAGTTTCAGATTTATTCACTCAAGCAGTAGCAAAATTTCAAGGAAATTCTACACAAGAGACAATTAATCTATATTTTCACTTATATATTTTGCAAGTAAAATTCACAACTAAATTTTCATCCAAAGTGTTTAGGTTACTAGCAAGTGGTATCACAACATATCTCAACATTGCAAGGCATAAATCATACTATTTAGGTTGAGACTTGAGATACAAAAATCTTCCCAAGTTATGCAAGCAGGAAAACTGTGATTTTTAGTTCTAAATCTATCCAACCAAAACAAAATTATGCCATTTTCAACACCCTCTAGTCAAAGTTATTCCTGGCCTCATTCAACTCAATTAAGAAAATGTCAATCTCGTTGAGATTTATTCTTAATTTCATGCTTCTAAGTTATATATTTATGCAACCTAATATATCATTTATGTTAAGTGATTATTCATTAAAAATTATTTAGTCTGTCTAGCACATCTACCTAATTATTTGATCAGTTTCTGGGAAGACTCCATCAAACATTTGCCGCAGAAAATAGAAGACTGTTTTAGTACCTACTGTTATAAAACTCTAATCTAGAAAAAGTATTTTGGTTTGTTTCCCTAAAAATATTTACAAAATTTTCAATCCCAAAGCCATTTCACGGAGAATTTTAGTCAAGGAGAAATTCAGTATTATTTTTGGAAAATTTGAGTGTAACTAAAAGAAATTCTTCCTGTTTGCTCAAAAGATTCCAGCACCAAATATGAGTGAATTCACAGAGCTTAAGATTTTGAAATAATTAAATTTCATTTCGATTTTCCAGGACCATATATGAGTGAATTCACAAAACCTGAGATTTGGATTCTGGAAACACTTAAATTTCACCTCATTTATTAGGATTGGAAGTTCCCTAAGATACAAGCATTTAGCATTAAGGATATACTTTGCTTGTTTAAGGACAATGTTCAGTTTATAAATAGTGATACAAGAATCCTTGTATACATGCCTGACACAGTTCTTTGGTCACAACTAATGAAACTGAACTCCATCAATACATAATAGACAAGGTAGAATGTAAGAAAGCATCTACTTTTAAGCATATACTCTGACAAAAATAAACATCTATACAGTCATATAAAGTTGTCACCACACCAAAGAAGGAATTAAAAACCAAAATAAAAATAGGAACGGGCTTGGATTGTTATGGTTACTCTAACAAAATCTTAAATGGGATCAATATGTTAATATGGAAAATAGTGTAGTTGATTATGATTTATTGATCCCAAGGGGTTAGCCCAACCAAATGTGATTAATGTTACTGGGTATTTGGCTAGTTTTGTGCTAGCAAGTGCCCTGCTTGAAATCCCTTGGGTGAGGTGCACTAGTCAATGACAATGGGTTTACCAAGGATGCCAAAAATGAATGTGGGGAAACATCCATTGGGATTCCCAGAGAGTTTTTCTTGGAAAGAATAAAAATAGGATTTCCTAAAGAGAAATTTTAAGATGCATATAGTGTACACCCAGTAAAATCAACTCTATAGATACAAACCATAAAATAAGGAAAAATACATATGCTTTTACCTATGTTCCCTCATTTTCCCTCCTGCCCTGTGAAAAGTGAAAATATATTACTCTTAAACTTAAAAGAAATGATGAAAAAAATATTGAATTTTAAACCAGTCCTCCTGGTGTGGAAGAAGACCAAAAGTGGGGTGGAAATGCAGCGAGGTTAGAAATGAAACATACCTGGGTGCCATTAATGGATTGAAGAAGTAAAACCTTAACTCGCAACTCTCTTCAATCTTGCTTTCCCTCCCGTCCTGTGAAAAGTGAAAATATGCTAGACGTAAACTTAAAAGCAAGGATGAAAAAAACAGTGAATTTTGAACCAGAGATCTGAGGTGTGCATACTCCTCCCTGTGTGGAAGAAGACTAAAAGTGGGGTGTAAATGCAATAAGGTTAAAAATTAAACATACCTGGGCACCATTAATGGATTTAAGATCCAATGGTGGGGGATATAAGGTTTGTGTACTCCTCCTTGTGTGAAATAAGACTAAAAGTGGGGTGGAAATGTAGCGAGGTTAGAAATGAAACATACCTGGGTGCCATTAATGGATTGAAGTTCCAATGGTGGGGTGTTCGATATTAGTACGCTATTGGTAAAACCTTAATTCACAACACTCTTCAATCTCGTTTTCCCTCTCACCTTGTGAAAAGTGAAAATATGCTACTCTTAAACTTAAAAGAAAGGATGAAAAAAATAGTGAATTTTGAACCAGTCTTCCTTGTGTGGAAGAAGACTAAAAGTGGGGTGGAAATGAAGCAAGGTTAGAAATGAAACATACCTAGCGGCCATTAATGGATTGAAGATCCAATGGTGGGGTTCGATATTAGTCTGCCACTAGTAAAACCTTAATTCACAACTCTCTTCAATCTCGTTTTCCCTCTCGCCCTGCGAAAAGTGAAAATATGCTACTCGTATACTTAAAATCAAGGATGAAAAAAATAGTGGATTTTGAACCAGAGATCTAAGGTGTGTGTACTCCTCCCTGTGTGGAAGAAGACTAAAAGTGGGGTGTAAATTCAGCGAGGTTAGAAATGAAACATACCTAGGCGCCATTAATGGATTGAAGATCTAATGGTGGGGTTCGATATCAATCTGCTACTGGTAAAACCTTAATTCACAACTCTCTTCAATCTCATTTTCCCTCCCACCCTGTGAAAAGTTAATATATGCTACTATTTTTCCCTCCCTCCGCCTTACAAAAAGTGAAAATTTAATTCAAAACTCACTTGAATCTCGTTTTCTCTCCCGCCCTGTGAAAAGTGAAAATATCTACTAGTTTTCCCACAGCCCTATGAAAAGTGAAAACATACTACTTGTTTTAGAAAGTAAATGAAATTTGGAATTAGGAGGGCTTTGTTACATCAAAATTAAGGTTGAATTTTTTCAAAAGTGTTAAAATTTCCCTCCTTAAAAGACAATAAATACAATATCTATAGAGTATAGAGTAGATGTGTAGGTGTAATGTAAGTATGTAAACAATTCTAAATATGGGCTTAGTTAAAGAATAATAGTAATAATAATAATAAAAGTCAAAAGTATGGCGATGAGTGCAAAAATATAAATGTTGGCTCAATTGATAATAAAAATAATAAAATTCAATTTGTTATATTTTGATTTTGTTATTAACTTGTGAATAGGTTTTGTTACAATACCATGAGCCAACACCATGACTAATCAATACCTCAAGCCCAAAAACCATAACTTATTTCACAACCAAAATATTTTATAACAATATGACAAGATTTTTAACCATGGATATTCACCCCCCACTTTACCGTGGGTATTATTAACTTGTAAAAAATTGGTTTTGTTATAATACCATGGGCCAATACTATGGTTTATCGATACCACATGCTTTAAAAACATAACCTATTTCACAATCAAAATATTTTATAACAATATGAAAATATTCTTAAGCATGGATATTCGTTCTCACTTTACCGTGGATATTATTAACTTGGAAATAGACTTTGTTACAATACCATGGGCCAATACCATGGCTTACCAATATCACATGCCCAAATGACATAACTTATTTCAAAATCAAAATATTTTATACGAATATGACAAGATTCTTAATCATGGATATTCACCCTTGCTTTGTCATTCATATTATGAACTTGTGAATAGGCTTTGTTACAATAGCATGGGCTAATACCATGGCTTATCAATACCACTTTCCAAAAAATCATATCTTATTTCACAATCTAAATATTTTATAACAATATGACAAGATTCTTAACCATCCGTTCACCTCCACTTTACCATGGACATTATTAACTTGTAAATAGGCTTTGTTAAAATACCATGGGCCAATATCATGCCTTATCAATACCACATGCCCAAAATCCATAACTGTTGGCTTATATGGGCTTGACCCAGGTTCATAAGAATTATTTAGCCAAACAAATCTCGCAACTATCGACCCTTTCAGCAACATCCCGTGAATCGTGGACTGAAGTCTCACCAGAGGTAGCAGGGGAGGGTGTTGGAACCAGGTTTTCACACCTTGGGGATGTCTTGGATGTGGTTTGGGCTCGCACACTTATTCTGTAGCCTCACACTATCCTATATCTGTGCAGATCAGAATACCCTTACCGCGTTTATTACAGATTGAATCACTTATTACTGGTTTGATCTAGTTAAAACGGCCTTTAAGCAAACATTTATTACTTTTGGTTACTTTGCACATCAAGATTAATCCAGTTCACATGAATTCAATTGTAGCAAATGCAGAAAGCATAACATTTCATTTATAAAAGAGTAAAGTCGCAACTAACACGGAATTTAGAAGAAACTTATCTTTATTATCAATATTCAACAATACATTTAGATCCACCCTATGCACTCAGCTGCAAGGGTCTGCGAACACAGCTGTGGACTTTCTAGGCCTCTGCGCACACAGCTGCAGAGCCTCTACCTTCTACCCTACTCCCTCAACTCGAACTTACAGAAGCTTTCAAGCTATTTCCTTGCAGAACCCATTACATTCCATCTTTCAAAATAACTACTTTCCCTCATAGAGCCCCGCTCTATTTATACTATCCCTTGGCCTGTGATCCCTCCATAAGCTGACTCTATTACTATTTCTTTACATTATTTTTGGACAGACTACCCTTTGAATCAACCTACTATAGTTCACACTCTGTGCTTTCCATGGAGTCTTTTACCCTAATATTACCCAAAATTCCGGGCTTTGCACCCCATACTCGTTCTACGGGGCTTGCGCTACCCAACAGTCCCCCAACACAATCATCGTGACTTGTCCCGAGTCACTTACTGGCGTGGTGAGATGCTCAACCTTGGCTTCATGGTTTGCCTTTCGTTCAGTGGCACTCGTCATCCAGTTGCTCCTACTTTGCCTCCTGCAACACTTTTCCGGTTTTAGCATTTCTACCCTATCTTCGCAACCAATGATGCTCATTCTGCTCTTGTCGGTTAATACAAAACACCCCATTCGAGGATTTTAGCGTGAGCGGGGGAGCCACATACAGGACCTCCTGGTACCACTGTAGTCCTTTACGACCGACGTATCTTCTCTTCGCACCATCCACTGTAACCTGTGTTGCAATTTTGCGAGACCCTGGATGTTGTCTGCCAGATCCCACTCGTCGAGAACCATCAAAGGCAACTTAGTGACTGCATCTCCACCCATGATCGCCATCTTTACATCCTTTTGTTGTTCTATTGTAATGCATCACCCTTCCTCTAGGCAGGGCGACGGCATCCAGACCAATTCTACTTCGCATTCCTTGTTTTCTGGTACATCCCCTGCTAGTAATACTATAGCCTGCAGGATACCCGCAGCTGGCAATAATAGACTCCTTAGAGAGTCATGCCCCCCCTTTAGCTATATTACTACCTTCGGACGCTTACCGGGTGTAGAGATGCTGAACAGCTCCATCTATATTTCCAAAGTGTAGGTTGCCCAATAGATTCCCCATGGTGATTTATAGACCATGCGAACTTCAAATGCCCGGATTGCCACTCGTTCTAGCTCATGTAACCTTCCCGTGTGAAATCTGTGGTCAATCATTTCATAGTTGGTTCGTACTATGGCTCTTAATTGCCTGACGCCCGCTCCCCTTTTCCATAACGCAACCATCTTGTCATGAACAGTGGCATTAATGGTCATCATTCCTTGGAGCGGTACAACTGCGTGGCTCTGTCTGGAACCACGCTCCTGATTATTGGCCAATTGTACACATGCCCTGATACTGACGCATCTTTCCCCCAGACTGCTTTATCATCCCTCACTCTCTTTCAACTGGTCAGAGCGGTGAGACTCTCTGTGGAATGGTTAGTCAGGGGGTCGGCCTACCCATATAGAGCTTCAGGCGACTGCCATTCACTCTTCTAGGGAAGGGGTCTTCATTGAGCTTAGCCAGCTAAACTGTGCCCCCATCAGTTACTTCTTTAATGACATAAGGCCCAAACCAATGCATACGGAGTTTACCTAGGAATGTTTTGAACTTACTGTCATATAACAATACGAGGTCATCCTTCTTGAACATGCGCACCTTGATATGGCAATCATGCCATGCTTTCTCCGGCTGTTTCTATACCTGCTGATGAAATCCCGCCAGAAATCATTCTTCGTCCAGTTCATCGAGTTGTGTGAGCATTTCCTCCAAAGCCCCACGATCTTCCATTCCTGTAGCTGCTGCAATCTGTAGGTTGGGCATGATATATTCCATAGGCATCACGATCTCCTTACCATAGACTAGTCGAAACGATGTCTGACCTGTCAACTTTTTGCACGTGGTTCGGTATGCCCATAGCACAGCGGGGATGCGCAAGTCCCAATCGTTTTGTTGTGCATTGCAGATCTTCGTCAGCGTGGTTTCCAAAAAAAAATTGAATGCCTCAATGGTCCCATTTGCTTGTGGAAGGTATGGCATGCTCTATTAGTGATATATTTGGAATTCCGCGGTGAGTGCGCTGATGGTTTCATTCAAAAAATGCGTTCCTCGATCACTCATGAGAATCTTAGGACATCCAAACCTAGTCAATACATTCTCGAACAAGAAATTTGCCGTTGTCGTGACTATGCAATCCTTAATTGGTTGTGCTTTTTCCCATTGGGTCAAGTATTCCATCGCATTGATGATATAACATGTGCCTGTCTTCCCTCACAGTTTAATAGGCCCGATGAAGTTGATCGCCCATTTCTCAAATGGTTGTAGTGTCACCTGTGGCTGAAGTGGCATTTCATCCCTTCGTGACGGCTTGCCTGTTTGTTGGCATACATTGCAGGCCCGGTAGTATACTTTTGAATCTTGATGTAGGGTGGGCCACTATAATCTAGCAAGAAGAACCTTCTTGGTTGTGACGTGGCCTGCATAATGTCTGCCAGCAACCCCTCCATGTGCTTTGGCAAGGATCTGTTCTCGCTCAAACTCTGGTACATATCGACGTAATATCTCATCATGACCCATATTGTAGAGATGGCCGACAATAATAGTTAAATCTGCTACTCGTGTCACCAATTCCTTCTTTTGTTTCACAAAATACCCCTGCGGCGCAGTGCCGGTAGTCAAAAAATAGATTATATCTTCAAAGTGGCCATCCGCAATGTGCACTGCATACAACTGGGCATCCGAGAGTCCTTCTTCTAGGTTCGTGGGTTCCTCGCCCATATCAATCCAAGATAAGTGGTCTGGACCTGCATTTAGACATCCTAGATTTACAACAACCTCAAAATCATATTCCTGAAACAATAGCAACCATCGACAGATGTGCCCTCCCAACACAGGCTTATTCACTAGGTATTTTAGCACAGAGTGATCAATATACATCTTCAAATGTCCTCCAAGCAAATAGTGATGATACTTTTGGAGTGCGTACACCATCACCAATCCCTCACGCTCAGTAGCAGAGTAATTTTTCTCAGCTTTTGACAACCTTCGACTTGCAAACGCAATCGGGTGTTCAACTACCTCCGCGCCTTCCTAAGTAAGTACTGCTCCTAACACGATACGCGGCATGTCGACATGCATGTGGAACTCCATGTCCTATTTTGGAAAGATCAAGATAGGGTTAGATGCCATTTTTTCCTTCAGCAATTCCAGGATTCTGTTGCATTCCTCATTCCAGCAATACGTGGCATCCTTTTTTAACAATTGTTCCATTGGAGCCATGATCTGGGTGTAACCTTTTATGAACTTCCGATAGTACCCCATGTGTCCCAGCATAGGGCGGAGCTGTTTGACACTACGCAATGCTTGTAGACCTAATATGATAGCGATCTTTGCTGGATCCGCCATCAGGCCTTACCTACAAACTATATGCCCCTTCAAGTTCCCGAAAGGAACAAGAAACATACACTTCTTTAGATTGAGCACAATTTGGTGTCGACGACAGGTATCCATCATTAATCGTAAGCTCTCAGTATGTTTCTTAACCAGGCCAAAGACGATCCAATCATGAATATAGACTTCCAAGAATTTATGTGTGAATTCCTTCAATGCAGCTACCACAATGCGGGAAAATATTGTCGGTGCGTTATTCAACCTGAATGGCATCACTATATACTGAAAGCAACCCCATTCCATAGCAAATGTTGTCTTGCTTCGACCCTCTGGCGCGATCTTGATCTGCTGGTATCCAGAGAACCCATCCGTAAAGGAATACACTTCCTGCCCGCCCACATTTTCTAAGACTTCATCAGTAAAAGGTGTGGGAAATGGATCGTTAACACAAGCATCATTGAGTTTCTGTAGACCATGCAGATGCGGATCTCACCCTTCTGTTTCTTCTCTTGTACCATCATCAGACTTACCCAATTGGACTCCTCAACTGGTTCAATGATCTCAGCTGCCAGCATCTTGTCCAGCTCTTCACGTACTTTTGCTTTGTATTTTGGATTCAATCGATAAAGTCGCTACTTTATTGGCTTCGCATCAGGCTTCAAGGTTATCTTCATCATTCCTAGTTCACCCCGAATACCTTTCAGCTCCGTATTCTTAGTAGGGAAGAGGTCTCTATACTCCATGAGTAGCTCGACGACCTTTTCCATGGTAGCGTCGTCCCAGTAATCCCCAAGCGTAGCATACTTCGGTTCTTCCTCTATTCTGATATTTACTTGCTTCGTTTTTAATGGCGCTACGACATTTGGATCTTCTATTTCGGGGCCACGCACTTCTCGACTTCCTTCGGATTCTGGTATATTGATGTCACGCAAATCATCCTCGTCCCCTTCTACTTTTATATTGTAACATTCCAAGGCCCGGCTCAGCTGTTGCGACCAATCCGGTTGCACGACTTCTTCCGGCTCAAGCGGCAATGTGAAAATTGTGATCTTTACTAGCTTTAACACGTCGTCCACTGTATCCATCCATTGATCCTCAAAAAGAAATGTTGAAAGAAACATTTTGCGCAAGATATCCCACTCACCTATGCCACGTCGGAGCTCTCTTTTAGTATACCAATTCCTTGGGATGACATCTAAGGTATGATAAAATAGGTGCACCCATTCTGGTTGTGGCTCTTCGCCATAGGCTTTGGTCCATTTTCTCAAATGTATGTGTGGATTTTCTTGTCCATCATATTTCTCCTTTAGTTGGAGTGTTGGTTTCCCGAATCATATTTGCATCATGTGCTTACAGGTTTGCCAATCTATTAAAGTGCCTTCATGGGTACCCAACCATCTCGCCGATGTCGCGTGCAAGGCCCACTTGAGCGCATCAAATCGCTGGTACTCTGGTACTATTCTCTCAAACTTCTCCAGGAATACATTTACTACTGTGAGCCTGTCATATACTGGCAGCTCGCGGTTCGGAACTTTAATGCAGTATACGGATTTTGTCAGCATATTGTAGCTTGACTTAGTTGCCCTGTTGATTCTGGTCCACCATTTCTCGTCTTCTTCCTCTGAATCATCGGTGTATGGTTCTGCATAACCCTATGAAATTATTCGTTCCTCCATTACCTTACCCTTTATTGGCCTTTGTGCAACAATTTGGTAGATACAATCCAAGGCTTCATCCTGCTCATCGTTGTGCATAGGTTCTGTTTAGCGGGATCCCTTGGTTGGATATAGCAGAACAACTATGTGGCATGAATTTTTCTCAACTATCATCTCCTTGTGCTTGAAATTAATAATTCCATTCATGTCAATGACCCAGTCTATTCCCAACAAAGTGGGGTACGGGATTTTCTCTTCCACTATCTCGATAACTTCAAAATCCGTTCTAGTGCTTGCACGATCCAGGTCTACGGTGATTCCTTGCAGCCTACCTAGGGGAAAGATATTCTGCTAATTTTCCATCGGTAATTGGATTGGAGACCATTGGAGTGGGGGCTTACCGATATGCTCCCACGTCTGCTTGGGCAAGATGTTTGCATCCTAACCGAGGTCTAGAATGACGTGATCCATCCTATAGTCACCAATCCAGGATGTTAACCGCATTTCTTGTTCGTTCTGTGATGTATGGCTCCCCATTCATCGAACTACGCGAGGTTCTCCCCATCTTGTGTATTTGTTAATTACCTCTTACAATCCTTTCACTACCCTATTATCGCGAAGTAACTTCGTGCAACTTTCTATGAAAGTTGTTAACATCGAGGGACCTTTATACGGCTTAGATTGATCTCCTTCTGAGATTGCACTACTCCTTAGTACCATATTTACTTTAGGTTCTTCATCGCGTGGTTCGTCCCTCATCATCTGGACATTCTGTGTTGTCGTAGGAGGTTTTGTCATTTTGTCATGAATCTGTGCTCGCGGCATAGGGCAATCTAACAGTTCATGGTCGAATTGTTCACAATAGGGACATGATACTCGAGTTGGATTTGTGCAATCCCACGTGTAGTGTCCTCGTCCTCCACAATTGTAACAAATTAGCTATCCTTGACCCCTTCCTGGTCCCATTCCGCCCCATCCTCGACCCCGTCCTTGGAATCCACCGTGCACAAACGTTGCAACTGGATTTTGACCTTGTCCCGTAGTCTATATTCGGTAGGCAGATGCCTAATCCACCAACATTCGGCAATCTCTGTCCTCGTGAACCACCGACCTACAAAATTTGCAAAAGAGCTGTTGGGGGGTTTGATTGTATTTCAGCAACAGGTGGTAATTATCCGGGTTGTGTTTTCCTCCTACTTGACAAATTGCACACCAGAGCGGGGCGATCACACTTGGCCCTGCATGTGCCTCTGGTTGCAATGGTGTTGGTCCCCCCGTGACCACAAGGTTTACCGTGACTGAAAAATGGTCTTTATCATGTCCTTGGCCCCTACACTTGATGCACAAAACATCTTCCTGAACTTTTGAAGCCTAGTCTTATTTTAACTTTTGTATTTCCAAACACAAGTTTTGGACCTGCACTTGGATTTTTTGAACTCCCAACACTGGGTCCTGTACCAGGGTTTCGTGCAGCCACATTGCTGCCTCCAGTGCTTCTGCTTGGGTTGAGATCTTCTATTGGGACAAAGCCGATTTTAGATATGGCGTTAATGATGCGATAAACCAAGCGTAGTGTTGTGCATTCATCAGGGTCATGTTGGCTTCATGAATCGTGATTTTTAACCTCTAATCTAGATCCCACAGGGTCTCACCAAGCATCATCATGATTTCTTTGAATCCTACGACTGACTGTGACTCTGATTTTGGCCGGCTGAACTCCTCTTTTAACTTCATATAGATGTCCGCTATCCCCGCCGTTGGGTTGATGCCCGAATACTTCATATACCATGTTAGCGCTCTGTCCTACAGTGTGTTGACAAATATAGATTTCTTGATATCATCATTCATGATCTGCTGCACATTCCATACTGAATTCAATACAAACCAAAACTTTTCCAGATCTTCACTTCCTACTCCCTTGAATATTGGTAACTGTATGGCGCTCGCCATTACTACCGTCCTTATCCTTCGTCGCTCTTTCCTCTAGCATCCTCGCCTTTCAAACCAAAAACCCCTTAGGTAGATCCTGGTCCCAGCAATGGAACCATTTGTTGGCTTATATGGGCTTGACCTAGGTTTAGAAGAATTATTTAGCCAAACAAATGCCACAGCTACCTGCCCTTTCGGAAACAGTTCAAGAAGCGCAGACTGAGATCTCACCCGAGGTAGCAGGCGAGGGTGCTGAAACTAGGTTTCCGCACCCTAGGGATGTCTTGGATGTGATTTGGGGCTTGCGCGCTTGTTCTGCAGCCTCGCGTTGTGCTAGATACACGCAGATCGAAATACCCTTATCGCATTATTATAGATTGAATCACTTATTACTGGTTTTATCTAGTTAAAACGATCTTTAAGAAAACATTTATTACTTTTGGTTACTTCACACATCAAGATTAATCCAGTTCACACGAATTCAATCGTAGCAAATGCAGAAATCATAACATTTCATTTATAAAAGAGTAAAGTCGCGACCAACACAGAATTTAGAAGAAACTTATCTTTATTATCAATCTTCAACAATACATCCAGATCCACTCTGCGCACTCAGCTGTAGGGGTCTGTGCACACAGCTGCGAACTTTCCAGGCCTCTGCGCACACAGCTGTAGAGCCTCTACCTTCCACCCTACTCCCTCGACTCGGACTTACAGATGCTTTCAAGCTATTTCCTTGCAAAACCCATTACATTCCATCTTTCAAAAGACCTACTTTCCCTCATAGAGACCCGCTCTATTTATACTTTTCCTTGGCCCGTGATCCCTCCACGGGATGACTCTATTACTATTTCTTTACATTATTTTTGGGCGGACTACCCTTTGACTCAACCTACTATAGTTCACGCTTTCCGCGGAGTCTTTTACCCTAATGTTACCCAAAAATCTGGGCTTCGCACCCCATACTCGTTTTGCGGGGCTTGTGCTACCCAACAATAACCTATTTCACAATAAAAATATTTTAATTTAATTTAATTTTATAGCATTTTTTATTTCAAGCTAATAGGAAAAGGGTTGTAATTAGTTTTGAGATATATATAAACCCTCTATCCTCATGACTACTAAAATTATTCCCATATAAATTAAATCAAGGTTTTAATAAAATTAAAAATGAGAATACTTTTGTATTTAAAGATGTGAAATTTATA
>APFE030280385.1:0-11929 GCA_000404065.3 Pinus taeda | reverse complement strand
GAAGAAGTGTGGGAACTTATTCGAAAGTTACAACAAGATTCCAGTACATCTGATACATTTAGCTGGCAAAATGATTCATTATGTTACAAAGATCGCTTATACCTATGTAAGAATTCCCAACTCAAACAAAAGATTATGATGGAATTGCACACTTCTCCCTTAGGAGGGCACTCAAGATTTTTAAAGACTTACCACAGGGTTAAGAAGGATTTTTTTTGGGATGGCCTTAAATCAGATATTCAAAAGTTTGTGGCAAAATGTTTGGTTTGCCAACAAAATAAAGTTGAAACAATTAAGACCCCGGGTCTCTAACAACCTTTATCCATTCCAAGCCAATGTTGGGAGGAGGTTTCAATGGATTTTATCACAGGTTTACCAAAGTCCGAGGGAAAGAGTTTCATCATGGTGGTAGTTGACAGACTTACCAAGTATGCACACTTTTGTGCATTATCACATCCATTTAAAGCCAGTATAGTGTATACTACATTTATGGAAACAATTCAAAAGCTACATGGAAACCCAAAGATTATTGTAAGTGATAGAGACCCCATTTTCACTATAAATTTTTGGACAGAATTATTTTCTTGTCTCGGTACTTAGTTAGCTCATAGTTCATCTTATCATCCTCAATCTGATGGGAAAAATGCGATAGTAAACAAATGTTTGGAAGGATATCTTCATTGCTTTGTATCTGATAAACAGCCACAATGGGTCAAATGGTTGCCTCTGGCTGAATGGTGGTATAACACTTCCTTCCATACAGCAACAAAAATGACCCCATTTATGGCACTTTATGAATATCAACCACCATCCATCACATCATATTTAAGAGAAAATTCAAAGGTTCAAACAGTGGAACATCACATCGAGCATCAACAACAAGTCCTCCAACCCTTACATGATAACCTTGTGTTGGCACAAAATAGAATGAAACAATAGGTAGATCAACATCGTAGCAAAAGAAGTTTTGATGTAGGTGATTGGGTATTCCTATGGTTACAACCATATAAACAAATGTCCCTCAAGCAAGCTAAGAAGGATAATAAATTATCACCAAAGTATTATGGTTCGTACAAGGTGTTTCAAAAGATTGGTACTATGGCATACAAATTGGAGCTTCCTACAGCTTCTTGAGTGCAACCAGTTTTCCATGTTTCATGTTTAAAGAAGGTTATAGGTGATAACCTCCTAGTTCAAACAATATTTCCAGAACTTGACGAGATAGGAAAAATTATACTGGAACTGAGAACAGTCACAGAAACAAGAACTCGATAGCTATGAAATCAATTGAGTATCTCGTCAAGTAGAAGAACTTATCCGCTGAAGATTCCACATGGGAGGATGAGAATTTTATACAGAAGCATCCAAAACTACTCAAGCATTGAGGAAAACACTTTTTTGAAGGAGAGGGGCATGTTAGGTCCCTACAATACTAGTGATTACCACATTACTTTGTAGTTTTATCCCTTATTAATATTATTGTGCCCCTATTGTCCCCATATTGTTATTATTGCACCCAATAGAATTCCTCTATTGTTATTTTTGTGCCTTTATATTATTATTGATAGGTCGGCTGGGTTATATTGTGACTCCTTAGACTCCTATATACAGAAAGGAGGTTTTGTCATTTGAATGATCAAAGAATCATTCTTTTGTGTAATGTAAAGGAGGTTGCCCCCTCGAAGAGGTTGAATTCTAAGGTGTTGATCTATCTTTTCTATATTTTTGTGAGCTCGTTTCATAACACTCTCTAGGTTAGAAAGGTAGTAAGTTGCCAAAAAAAATATAATGACCTATATCCAACAAGTATATTGTTTTTTACTCATACACCCCAAATAGGAACCTAATTTTAGAAGTTTCTTCATCATTCATGGAACAAAATAATCCATTGTAACATTCTTAATTTAATGCGGGAAAAGAAAAGGATTAAGGAGATGACAGAATAAATAATGTGGTACTCACTAATAGAGCATCCTATTCTAAGATCAAGTTCAGTACTCCATAATATTGTCTTCCTTTTCAAGAGAAAATGGTGGAGGATATTATGTCTTATAAACCTTTTTCCTTTGATTTAAGAGCAATTATCATCGCATGTATAGTTATTCCTACCCTACGAAAAAATCATCATTATTCTAATAAGAAGCACATGGTGGAAGTATCATTATTTCAGCTTCATTTCCCATGAATATCTCCCTATTTCTCTACAAAATGGAAAAGTATCTAGTGAAAAAATTCTAGGCCATGCCAAGGTCTAGCTTCTTAGGGGTTTTCTCAGACATCTTTTCTCTACAAGGAAACATCCCATAGATGTAAAGATGAAGAACACATAATTTTCCTATTTGAAGCAGCAATGAACACATACATAATGTTAGGTGTAAATATTTCCATATAGTTGGACTTGAAACATATAAAATTGGTGACTTGAAGCTTTTAATAAAGAAAAATATATTGTAAAATTACAATATAATATGGAAAAAACCAAAACAAATCATGAGTCTACTTCAATGATTATGAAATAAACCATTCATATAATTTGACAAATTAAATAAAAAACTTTCTTTTATCCATTTACTTTAGTATTTGAAAAAAAGTGGAAACAAATTGGTGGTAAGAAATATGAAGCAGAAGAGCATAACAAACAATATATCAATTAACTCCATGGCTATTGTGGTCTTCCTAGTTAACATCAAATAAATTCTTGTTTAAGTATGTGTGTGCATATTTTTTACCACATGGGGAAAGGAAATAATTCAAACATGTCAACAAAATGTTAAATATTTAGTATAACTAGTCATAAATATCATTATGTCACAAATGCACTAAAATTCCTTATGAGTGTAGTCCACTAATATGCCTTGTTTTCATAAGTAAAAATAAGGTTATACTGGTATATTTTAAATAACATCATAAATAAACTTTTCATAAGATTATACCTGGACATTGCAAGTGTTTTGAGATGGTTGTATAGATCAATAAAGAGGTATAAATGAAATGGCAAAAACTATGACAAATGAAATGGCGATCGCATCCAATTATGGAAGGACATAATCCCAACTGTCAGGACATAATCCCAACTGTCAACTTAGAAGGAACCAATGCCGACATGGAAACTCTCTTTACTAGCTGAAGGCCAATGTCATTGAGAAAATTGTTGATATATCAATGTAGAACAGAGATGGGCCTGAACTGGTTGGTTGGACCTGAACATCCGACTAAATCTCCGACCTCATTGCCCAATTTTTCTCAATATTTTGAGAAGATATGCTCAAGTCGCCACTGCCGGGTTGGATCGATGAATTTGGATAGGATGAAACAAAATTACATACTTAGTCAAAGCTGGGTATACTATGCTATTAAAATATTCCACACATTCTTCTCCAAGCTGGCTTTGGAAGAAGATATGGAACTCGTCCATGGAAAAGTATTGACTGCAGTAAACTTAAAGAAAAGGAACATTTATGGGCCTTCACGTTGTGCCTTATGTGAACCAGCAGAAGAGGACATTCCACATCCTTTTAGAAAATTATCCTATGCTTTAGAAGTTTGGAAATATGCTTTGTATGCACTAGTATGCTTGGTATGCAATACGAAGCATAGATTAATATTCAACACCAAATCCTCCTGTCAAAATATAGGACATTCTAATCATTCCGAAACAATCATAGCATTATTTAGTATGTTTAGTTGCTTTCACTCCTCGAAAGGTTCACGACAACAATTTTTTGAATTTGGCTCACAACTCTTCCAATGAGTTTCATTTGCGAAATTTGCATTCTTTATTGATTTTTATACTTGCTTTGGCTATTCAAAATATTGGCAGAGGTTTTCCATGATAATAAAATTTCCAAAACCGCTATAAAGTGTTTATGAGTTGCATAGGGTTTTAAATTTTAATCTTTATCTAAATTGTATCTATAGGTTTTAGCATAATCTCTATTTGATGAAGAAGCTTTACGAAAATTCGAATTTTAAATTTAATTTATATATATAAATTAGAGGTTATTATTTGTGAGTTATAAGCTAATTCTAAAAAAAGATAACATGATGTATTTTTATATCAATATTTTAATTTACATTTATATATTATTATTATTATTCATCTTAACTTAACAAAATAAAAATAAAAATTATTTAAAAAATGGTTTATATATTTTTTACAAAATTTATAAACAAAACAACAAGTTTCATAATTTTTAATTTATTTTTCTTTTTCTATTATTTGATGATGTAATAGTTATAACACATTTTAGTATTGTTTTTTATTAAGGAGGATCACCTTCACATACAAGAGATTCCTAGTATTCTCACAAAACATCTAATCAAAGATTAAAATAGGCTGGGGCTCCATAGGTATTGATCAAATTTACAAATTATGTACACACTTTAATTTAGTAAGTTGTTGGATGGTACAATCTAATCCACACTTACTATGATGACCAATTATACCAACATCATATTGGTTTCTCTCGATAATATGAAAAATAAAACATTAACAAAGATTTTTCAAACCAACCTTGAGAATAATGTCTCAACAAAGTTATATATTTAAGCTAGTTAATTACATTGTAATGTGTTCAATCTCTATTTCCCACCACGACCTACATAATAGGGGTTTCATGCTTCTTTTTAGGGTAAAATGAGCCAAACGGGCACATAAAATCCTACCTCTGAAGGTCAAATATAGTAGTTAGTCTTCTAAAGAGCATTATTTATTATGCATATTCCCCGAGCAAGAAACCAATTCAAAACAATTCTTCATCATACTTGGAAAAAAATAGTCTCTTATCCCTTATTTAACATAAGAAGAAAAGAACACGCTTAGGAATATGGGAGAACAAAAGGTATAAAGCTCACTGATATATCACCTTATTATAAGCTCATGTTTGTTAATAAATGATATATTTTCCAAGAGTTAGTGGAGGAGGAACTTTATCTTTGAAACCTCTTTCCTTTCATTGAAGAGCACATATCATGGTATGTACAGTTGCCCCTACCTTAGGAACAAAATTGGCATTATGATGGCATGAAACACAAGGTGGAAGTATCATCACACTGCCTTTATTGTTCATGAATTATGAAGACACTTATGCAATCATTCCAACTCAAACTTCTTGTTTCTCCACAAACTAGAAGAGGATCTAGTGGAACCATTCTAAGCTTCACAAAGATGTAGATTAATAGAGGTTTTCTAAGATAATTTTTCTACGAAGATATATCCCAAAAGTAAAGGATTAATAATACATGTTTCTTCATGTTTGTAACAACACATATATGACTTTAAGCACATATTTTTCCCACATAGTTAGGTTCAAAACATACAACTCAGTTGTCATGAAAATATTCATAGAGGAATATAAATGAAAATTTTCTAATAAAATTCACTATATGAAAATCCCTTGTTATACTCAAATGTCATTAGTTCACTTGTTAGTTAATTAATTTAGGAGTCTCTGTTAATGTTATTTCAAATAATAAAAAAATTCCACATCTCATTCACCATATACTCTTAGAAATGAGATGGTTCTACAACAATATTTCTCCCCGATTGAATTCACTCAATACATAATGAATGTGAAGCATAATATAAATACAACATTAAATAGAACTTTTAAGAATAGTAAAATTATTATAAAAAATCTATATATACATATATAAAGGTTTTCACCTTCAAAAATATCTCTAGTTGCAACCTTAAAATAATTCTAAATGCATCAAATAATTTTATATATTATATCATCTATTTAATTATTTTTTCTACGCTAATTTAAGATATCAACCAAAGTAAACTTTTATTTTAAATTAATTTTAATTTCAAACATCATTATTATTATTCTATTCCTTTTGTACATTAGGTAATTTGAGTCCTCATATGACTCACACTCTTAACCTCTTGTTTGAGTAGCCATGACCCAGGGACATCGATTCCTCATATGACTCACACTCTTAACCTCTGGTTTGAGTAGCCATGACCCAAGGAAATCTAACTTCTCAAAATCACTCAAGGGCACGTGGCCTATGCTGCACAACCCTCTAGTATGGCTGAACTTTTTCCCATGGGATTTTGAACTAGTGATCTTTTCACAATAGAGTTCCTTAACATAACACTATGTCACCACATATTCTATTCCATATAAACTTATTATTACTTTGTTTTTAATTTTATAAAATAATATATTAAACCATTCTTTAATATACAATTTTAAAATAATAATAAAATGTAAATATTAACATGAATCTTATTATATTAATTTTACGTTTATAATATCCATAAAATTGTTTATCCAATATTTTTTTAAACAAAACTAGGCATAAACATGAATATAATTTTCAAAATTTTGAATGATTCTTAGTATAATGATATACTTCACAATTGCACATTAACTTGATTAATAGTTTGTAATCAAATAGTGGTGAACGATGCAATGTAAGAACAAACATGTATTGTGAATCATGGTTACGAAATTTAGAATGATTCCTAGTATAATGATATACTCTAGAATTACACATTAACGTGATTAATAGTCTACAATCACATAGTGGTGAACGATGCAATGCAATGTAATAATAAACATGCACTCTGAATCATGGTTATGTCTGACATGTTTGGGGTTAAAATTCCAATCCTGGGAAGAAAGGTGAATGGAACTAAGAACCTAAGTGCTTAAATAGGGCATGACTATTGTATCGATAGCATATTGGAATTATTTATTATTCTAATGATGGGATGGAATAGTGTAATCATTTTGAATTTATTTGCATTGGTGAGGTGGGAATGAGGTGGGGATCTCTCTCTCTCTCTCTATATATATATATATATATAGGGGAAGTGATGTATGTTTAAACAATTTATCCATTGAGGAAGTGGTACGGTTAACGGAAATAAAGATAAGTAAAGATAGTTGGTATGGAGAAGGTGTATATTAATTATTTTGTTTGGGTTTTAGTTTTAATTCAGTAATAAGTTTAAATTTCATAGGGAGGGGTGGAGGATGGGAGCTATATTTAGAAATATAAAACTATCGCAAGGAGAAAATTGAGATTTCAGCATGCCTTAATAAAAAGATTATAAGGAACTTGTTATGTGAAATACATGGAACTTGTTACATCCAACACAAGAAATCATAGAATTCAAAGTGGGTGGAACTTGTAATGTGCAGCACAAAGAATCATAGAGTTCAAAGTGGGTGGTGAAATAAAATGTATATGTCACAATTTTAGGCATTTATTCTTGCTTATAGTGTTGTTGCAACATAGTGTTAGGTGCCTCTTTGGAGGAGACCAGAATTTTTAAGGATCCTATCTTCAGGTTGTGCTCATCAATCTCTACAAAAAAACATAAGACAATTTCTTGGGTGGTTGACAGGGAGAATTCACTGGAGAACACATCTTGGGGATGACAGAGAGTTTAGTATTATGGGAGAATCCTTCTTCTCGTCTAAAAAATGCCTTCTTCAATTTGATAATGGATTTTGATATCTTGGTCTTGTTGAGTACTTGTAGTACCTCTAATAGTATTTAATATGGCTTCTACCACCTAGGGAGTATGTACACAAAATAGACATTAGTGCAATCCCTTGGAAAGCCTGAGATTGTTTCCTATGTGCTACACCTTTTAGATGGATCCAACTAGCTTGTGCTACTATGGAAGAATTGTGTTACTTACCATCTCGATGGGAGAGATTACTTCGAATTTCTAGTAAGATGTAATATTTTATAGTAAGTGTTCAAATGTTTTCTTTTATAGTAAGTGTTCATAAAATTATTATGGTCCATTCTTAGTATATGCAATATCATAAATCTACTATTAGCCAAATTTATAGTTATGATTACTCTTGAGCTTCTCCCAAACCTGAGACTAAGAGGCCAAGTACTCTCGTGAAGAGGAGCACCCTCCCAGAAATTGAAGACATAGTAGGTTTATTTATTTAAGTACCAGGGCCCGCCCGAGTCACCTTATGTTCATCCCTAAAAAATTATGGTCACTATGGTTACCACAAATCACATACACTACCGGGGAGAGACATGGTCTTAGATAGCACATTGTGTGGGCAGGATAACTGAGTCCCCAACTCAGCTCGAATATCCCTGAAGGGATCCTCGATACACATAATACCTAATGGAGATGCAATTAAAGGCGAGATACCTTCTCTCACATTCCAATTTTGTCTCACATTTAACTCTGCTTTGACTACAGCGGTCTCAAATACTATGATTGCAAAAATATTTTACTCTCTTTCCCTCGCTATCCCTCCCTCTCTCCATCTCCCCTTCCATCCGCCCCACTCCATATCCTCATGTCTCCTCCTCACTCTCTCCCTCCATCTTCCCCCCTCACTCCCTACATTCCCCACCCTCTCTCTCTCTCTCCATCTCCCCCATCATTCACTCCATCTCTATACCTCCCTCCCCACCCCTATGTCTCTTCCACTCATCCCTCACCCTCTCTCCTCTCTCTCTCTCTCTCTCTCTCTCTCTCTAAAGCTCTCCCTCCCTACATCTCCCTCTCCCTCTCTCTCACCCCCTATCATATTTTCTCTCTCTCACTCGCACCCACCATCCCTTTCCCTCTCCATCTCTCTTCCCTCACCCACTCCTTGCGCCCCCCCACTCTCTCCATTCCCCCCTCTCCATCTCCACCCCCTATACCCCTTAATTCCTCTCTCCATTCCTACATCACTTTCTCCCTCCCTCCATCTCCCCCGCTCACTCCCTACCTTTCCTCCACTGCCCTCTCTTCATCGTCCCCCCTTGGCCACTCCCTCTATCTCTCCCCCCCCCATCACTTCCTCCCTCCCTGTCCCATTTCCCTCCTTATTCCCCCCTCTCTCTCTTCCTCTCTCACCATCCATAACCTTATCCCTATCCCTATCCCTCTCCCCTCTCCTCGTTTCTCTCTTGCTGATCCCCTCCCTCTCTCTGTCTCTATCACTCTCTCATATCCATCCCTCTTCGCTCCATATCTCTCTCCATACATCTCTTCCTTTCACTCTCTCCCTGTTCTCTCCCCTTACTCTCTCCTTGTGCCCCACCTCACTCCCTCCCTATCCCTCTACCCTCTCTCTCTCCACCTCCACCCCCCTCTCCCCCTCTTTCATCCCCCATCACCCATTCCATTATTGTTCCCCTCCTCCTCACCCTCGTCTCTTCATATTCTCCATCCTCGTCCCACACTTTCTCCCCCCTCCTCTCTCCTCTCTCCCTCCAACTCCCCCTTTGTTCTTCTCCCTACCTCCCTCCCCCATATCCCCCTTTGTTCCCCTTCCTCACTCCCTCCCCTCTTTCTCCCCACATCTCCACCTACTCTCCCCCTTAATCCCTCTCTTTCTTTCTCTATCTCTTTCTGTCTCTCCCTCTCTTCTCTCTCTCTCTCTTCCTCCATCCATATCGCCCACTCCTCGCCTCATTCTTCTCCCCCTCTCTCTCCCTCTATCCCTCCATCTCTCTCCCCTTTCATGTCTCCATCCTATATCCACCTCTCTCTCTCGTTTGTCTTGTTTTTTTTCTCTCTCTCTCTCTATATATATTCATATCCCCCATTCTCTGCTTCCCCCCTTCTCTCCCTCTCCCTTCACCTCCACCTATCTCCTGCACTTTGTCTCCCTCTCCATCCCTCCCTCTATCTCCCCCCTTGAAGTTGCTCCTCTCCACCAACCCCCTATCTCTCCCCCCTCCCCCCATCACTCCCTCGAAATCTATCACTCCCTCTCCCACCCTCTCTCTTCCACTCCTACCTCACCCTATTTCTCTTTATTCCTGTCTTTCTAACGCTCTCCCTCCCTACCTCCCCTTCCCCCTCTCCCTTGGCACCCTATCCTCCTTTCTGTCTCTTTCTCACCCCCAGCAAGCCTCTCCCTCCCTCTCTCTCTCTCTCTCTCTCTCTCTCTCTCATCCCTCACTCCCACCTTGTAGCCCACCTCTCTCTCACTGTCCCCCGACCTCTCTCCATCTCCACTGCCTATCCCTCTTAATCACTCTCTCCATTACATCCATCACTTTCTCCCTCCCTGCATCTTTCCCACTCACTCCCTGTTTACCATGTCTCTCTCTCTCTCTCCTTTTCTGTCTCTCTCATTTGACTCGCTTGATCTCTCCCTATATTCTCTCTCTCACCCTCTTCTCTCCCTCTCTCTCCATCTCCACACTAAATGCATCCCTCCCTCTTTCCATCTCCCCTTCCCTTTGCCCATATTCCCCTGTCTCCTCCTCCCTTCCTCTCTCCCTCCCTCCATCTTACTCCCTCAATCCATCCTTTCCCCACCCTCTCTCTCTCTCTCAATCTCCCCCATTACTCGCTCCATCCCTATCCCTCCCTCTCCCCCTCTCTCTTCCACTCCTTCCTATCCTTCTCACTCTCTCTCTCTCTCTATGTCTCTCTCTCTCTATCTCTCTCTCCCTATCTCTATAAAACTCCCTCTCCCTACCTCTCCTTTTCCCTCTCTCACCTCCCTATCCTCTTTTCTCTCTCTTCCTATCTCTATAACACTCTCCCTCCCTACGTCTCCCTCACCCCCTTTACTCTTTTCTCTCTGTCACTTGCATTCACCCTCCCTCTCCCTCTCTCTGTTTCTTTATCTTTCTCTCTTCCCTTAATGCCTCCTTGCCCCCCCACTCACCCTCTCCCTATACCATGCTTTCTCCATGTCCACCCCTTATCCCCCTTAATCCCTCTCTCACTTTCTCCCTCCCATCATCTCCCCCACTCACTCCCTACGTATCCTCCCCCCTCTCTCTCTCCCCCCTTCACGTGCTCCCTCCATGTCCCCTCTTCCTCCTTATTCCCCCTCTCTTCCTCTTCCTCTGTCCATACCCTTATCCATCTCCCTCTTCCCTCTACTCTTTTCTCACTCGCTATCCCCCTCCATCTCTTTGTCTCTATCAGTCTTTCATGTCCCTCCCTCTCCACTTCATATCTCTCTCCATCCATATATCACCTTCACTCTCTAACTATGACCCCCCCCCTCACTCTCTCCCTATGACCCCCCCCTCACTCTCTTCTTGTGCCCTCCTCGAACCCCCACTATCCCTCCTCCCCCTCTCTTGCCTCACTCCACCGTGTCCCTCCCCTTGTTCTCTACACGTCCCACCCTCTCTCCATCTCCACCCTGTCTCTCCCTTAATCACTGTCTCCCTGACCACCCCTCCTCCACGCTTACTCCCCTCCCCCCCTCCCCTCTCTCTACTCTCTCTACGTCTTCCCCACTCCCTTTCCCTTACTGCCTCCCCCTCCCCCTCCCCCTCTCTCTCCCTCTCACTCCTTCCTACTCCCCCTCTCTTCCTCCCCTCTCTCCCCCTCTCTCCATGTCCCTCTCTCTCTCCCCCCCTTGCTCTCTCCCTCTCTTTCTCTCTCTCCCCTCTCTCTCTCATTTTCTCTCTCTCTCCCCTTGTTCTCTCTCTCCCTCTCTCTCTCTCTCCCTCTCTCTCCCCTTGTTCTATCTATCTCTCTCTCTCCACTTGTTCTCTATCTCTCTCCCCCCTTGTTCTCTATCTCTTCCCGTCCTCTCCCTTCATCACTCCTCCCATCTCCCTACCCCTCTATCTCTGCCTCTCTATCTATCTCCACATATCTCTCTCTGCATCTCTCTCTCTCTCCCCCCTCTCTCTATCCCTCCCTTCCCTTCTCTACCCCTCTTCCCCTCTCTCCCTCTCTCTCCCTATCCCCATCCATATCCCCCCTCTTCCTCTGCCTCTCCCCCTCCCTACGTCTCTCTCTCTCTCTCCCTCCCTCTCTCTCTCTCTTTGTCTCCCTCCCCCCCCTCTCCCTCTCCCTCTCTATATCTATCTCTCTCCCCCTCTCTTTCTCTCTCTCTCTCTCTCTCCCTATCTCTCTCTCCCTCTCCCTAACTATATCTCTCTCTCCTACTCTCCCTATCCCTCTCCCCCTCTCCCTATCCATCTCCCTCTCTCCCGCTCTCCCTATCCCTCTCCCCCT
>APFE030280379.1:138373-181187 GCA_000404065.3 Pinus taeda | reverse complement strand
TCGGGGGAGTTTTATACTTAGGAAGGAGTCCATAGTATGTGGAAGGTGGTTTCGGGGGCTGGGTTCTTGCTTAGTTTCTGATAAACTTAAACAATTCCCGGGACTTGCTATGGTTATTTTTCAACCAGGGGAAGGGATATTACATAGGGGAATTTACTTTAATATTAATACGGGGACAGGAAACATAGGGAGCTAGATAATAACGTTAGTGGTTAATATGGAGATGATAAGAAAGCGCTAAGTTTCGGAAGAACTTAGGCTGTTGCAGGGGGTATGACCATACTTCGGGAGAAGATATGGAACAACTTTGAGTAAAGCAGATCTTTACTCAATCGGAGTGATGAAGATGATGAACTTAAGAGGTGTTAAGCAGATCTTGACCTCTTTTAGGGATGTTAGTTAGTGATCGGGGGGAAAGCGGAGATGGGGAGTTAGTTATACCTCATTTGAGCCTTTTTGCTTACAAAACTTTGCTGATTATGTTCCGCATGATATGATGCCTGCAAACTTGGAACTTGTCAGCAATTCAACAGCCTCAGAACTACCTACCAAGCCTACTTTCCTAGCATTTTTTCTTCTTTTGCTTGGGGGTGCACTTAGACTTGCAAACCCATCATACATTTTTCTTTTGATGCTTTCCTATCTACATACTACCCTTATTTATTCCAGAGCCCAGATTAAACTGTTGGACTCTTCTGTTTCTCTACCTATCTAAGAGTCTGCCAAGATTAAACTGTTTGGACAGACTTACAATCTCTATATTCTAAAACATGAAATTTAAACCTAGGGAGACCAAGATTAAACTGTTTGGACCTCCCTTTAACTAACAGTAGCGATACCAGGAAACTTTACAAAATTTGAAGGCAATTGCATGAATCTTGAAGTAGCCTTCTTCATGTGGAGACTGTTTGAGCAAATATGGAGCATTGCAGCAAGCAAAGTACAACATATTTGGCCTGTGAAATGCAATCATGAAAAATGAATAACCTGCTGCAGCAGGAAGCTAACAGTGGCTCCACTCGGGGATGGCTTCTCCTTGTGAGAATTCAAGAACAGCAGGCCAGAACGCCTTAGTTTTTAGTTTCTTGTTGTCTTCTGCACAAAACTGTAAAGCGCCGCCTGCTTTCTTCCGCGTGCTTTCAGTATTATAAACTCTAAAAAGGCAAAAACTGATATATACAAATATGTACAAACCAACTACCATCCGCCCTTTCAAGTAGGAGGATCATTGTAGTGTTTCAACATCCGGTCGTTGATCGGGCCCTCTTCCGCTGTGCTGTTATCAAGAGATTTGAGGAAGTAGGTGTTATTGCCTTGCACAGCACTGATAATGTATGGACCTTTCCACAGAAAATCAAATTTTGCATGTTTGCCCTTGTCTTCTCTTCTTGCATCCCATCTTAGAACTTTTCTGCCTACCCAGAAATCCTCTGCTTTAGTTCTCTTATCGAACATTTTCTTGAGTTTTTCTTGTAGACCCTGAGCTCTATTGAAAACTTCTTCTCTGGTTTGCTGAAGGTGAATGGTCTGATTAATTCTTCTTTGCATGTCGTTTGGTTCAGCCTGAAGTTCTTGCAACAGTTTGATAGTAGGTATGCCCAGAGATGAAGGAAAACCTGGCTTCCATGCCAATACACAAGTTTCATAGGGGCATCTCCTCATGGATTTTTGGTGGATAGTCGTCTGCCCATGAGGGCAATGGTGAGCTTTTGTGGCCAGTTCTTTTTGTTCTCTTCTAGCATCTTCTTTATGATATTGATGAGGCTCTTATTGGAAGACCGGTCGCTCATTACCTTGCGGGTAGTAGGCTGTGATGACCTAAAGTTTGTAATGTGGGTATTTGTGGCAAAAGTAGTGATTTTCTTAGATTTAAAGCAGCAGCGTGTCGGTAATGATTTTTCCTCCGGCAAAGCCAAATCTAAGACAGGATGTCGCCTTTCAAGGAATTGAATATGGTGAGTTCATTGGCTTTGCCTACACGGGATGGCTTCAATCCATTGTGAAAATAGTCGGTGGCTGTTAAAATCCATTTGTGCTGGCCTGAGGAGGAGGGATGAATTTCTCCAACGAAGTCAAGACCCCATTGTTGAAAAGGCTTCTCGGTTGAAATGGGCTTTAGGGGCATAGGCAATAGCTTTCTTTTCCCCTCAAAGATTTGGCATTTGTGGCATGAGGCAGTATATCTTTTCACATCTGCAAACAAAGAAGGCCAGTAATAACCAGCTCGTAAGATTTTGTCCGCCGTAGATTTCCAATATAAGTGTCCTCCGCATTCACCTGCATGAAATTCTCTCATGACGCTATTAGTTTCATTTATAGTTAAACATTTAAGCAAAATGACTTCATAATTTCTCCAAAACAAAGCACCATCTATGACACAGAAGTTTGATGATTTCATTCTTAAAAATCTTTTCTTAGTTCTGGAAAATCCTAGGGGAGCGCACAGGTTTAACAATACAAAGCAAATATCAGAATACCAAGGGGACTACGTGAACGTATCACTGATCTGTGGAGTCGCCAGCTCCGCTTCATCATCCAGCTGATTAATGTCTAGTGCTTGGAAGTTTGTTTCGGCCATTAGCTTGGCTAGCCCTTGTCCTTTTACGAGCTTGGTGGGCTTTATCTCAATGTCGTATTCAAGGATGCTAGCAATCCATTTACCTCTTCTGCCTTCCAATCCTTCTTGAGTTAGTATATCCTTTACAACAGCATTAGGGACATATGCGATCACATGGGAGTAGAGGATGTAAATTCTGAAGTCTTTGATGGCTTTGACCAGGGCGTAGGCTTGCTTTTCCATGATCTGAAATTTTAAGGGTGCGTCTCTCAAAGCTCGACTGAAGAAAGCTATTTGTTTCTCATTGCCATGATCATCTTTCTGCAGAAGGACTGCGGCTATGGTATGTTCTGATGCGAAAGAAAAAATGATAAAGTCTCTGTCAAATTGAGGACTAGTAAGGACAGGTGTTTGAGTCAGGGCCGTTTTTCTACTCTCGAAAGCTTGCTTGGCCTCAAGGGACCATCTCACCTTGGCGTCCTTTTTTAGCATGTTGCTCAATAGTCTTATTAGCTCGGCTAAATTGGGAATAAATCTCCTCAGGAAGTTGATTTTTCCGAGGAATCCTTGTAATTCTTTCGTGTTTCTTGGGTAAGGGATTTGGAGGATAGCCTGAATTCTTTCTGGGTCGATTCTAATCCCATCTTTTGATATTATATTCCCTAATAACCTGCCTTCCTCCAGGGTGAACAGGGATTTCTTTGGGTTCAAGGAGATGCCGTATTTCCTACATGTGATGAAAATTTGCCTTAAGTGTTTAAGGTGTTGTAGGTCGGACTTGGAAAATGGGGTCAGGTCATCCAAGTAAACCACAAGGAAATCTTGTATCTCCTTAGCGAATGTGATATCCATTGCCCTGTGAAAGGTTGCGCCGACGTTTTTTAGCCCAAAAGGCATTTTAACATATTTGAACGTTCCCCAGGGTGTGGTAAAAGCTGTTTTGTCTTGATCGTCTAGGTGAACAAGGATCTGGTTAAATCCTGAGAATCCATCTAGTAGAGAGATCCTAGAAGAACCCACTACTCTTTGCAAGATGTGGTCCATTTTGGGTAATGGGTAGTGGTCTTTTAGAGAGACTTGGTTTAGATTTCTCAAGTCTACACACAGTCTTATCTCTCCTGTTTTCTTTTCTGGTGGGAACTAAGTTAGATACCCATTCTGAGAATCTAATGGGCGCGATGATCCCTGCTTCAAACATTCTTTTTATTTATTTTTCAATCATAGGGAGAAGCATGGGGTTGATTCTTCTGAGTTTTTGTTTGAACGGTTTCTGATTCGGTCTTAGGGGAATGGTATGCTGGATTATTGAAGTGTCATAGGACTTCAAGTTCTCATAACTCCAGGAAAATACATCTTGAAATTCTTTGAACATATCCACATATTTTGGTTTTTGGTCAGGAGGCAGATTTTTAGAAAGTTTAATCATTCTGGGATGCTCTACTGTTCCTATGTTGTATTCTTCTACGGCGACACCCAAAGGTTCCATCTTTGGTTTTCTGGCCACATAGTTGTCATCAAACATGTCTTCCAATGGGGTAAGGCCAGCAGGTAGAACATTTCCTTTTAGGTCAATAAACTCTTCTTTTACTTCGGCTGCCTTAGGTGAACAAAATTGTTTCAGTTGCCCTATGTTTGTACTGTCAAAAATAGTTGGGCTAAGTATTTGTTCAGCCATGGTGGCTGTTAGGGTCAGGCGATCTTCTTCTGCTAACTGTTGTGATTCGGCTATAGCATCCATGTCAATGTTTGTGCTAGAGAATTCATCTTCCAGAGTCAAAAAATTGTTAATCTGGGCATCATCTTGGAATACCTGCCAACTCTCGACATTGTTAGGAATTGACGGTCTGTGTTTTACTTCTGCGGTGAAGCGGTGACTTGGTCCAAAGGGAAGCCTGCATGTACTAGCGAAGGTAGCTAGGCTATGGGCATGAATATTATGATCTCGTGCAATTTTGGCCAACTCAAAATCACTGAAGGTGCTAAGCAATTCGCTGGCAGCGGCTCTGTAAGCTCTCATTCTACTATCATTGGCGACGACGTTGCCCTTTATCTGTTGTATGATGAGGTCTGAATCACCCAAGATGGAAATTGTGGTAGCTCCTAGGGTTTTGAGCAACTTGAGGCCTAAGAGAAGGGCTTCATACTCCGCCATATTGTTTGTACATCTAAAATTGAGTCTATAGGCATGGCCTTGTGCGTGATTCTCGTGAGTATCATAAATCCACACTCCAACCCCTGCTCCTAACTTGTTAACTGCACCATCAAATTCTAAATACCATGAGACTTCTCGTCCGAGGCGCGTATTGGGGATTCGCGTGGTGTGCGGAGCGGATGAGCTGGTGACTTTTGTTTCGGGATTTTCTCCTTGTCCTGTGCTGGTTGCCTTGGCTGTTGAGACAATTTCATGCGAATTGGCAACTGCTCTCTTATTGGCATTGGTTTCTTGCTCTAGGGATAGCGGTTTGTCAGGGGTTGGGGGGCTTGTATTATCATTAAACAAAATAAAAGAATCCATATCAGAATGGATTGAATATATTGGAAAATTTTGGGGTTTCTCTTCACTACTAACTACATACTTCATTAATGTCTCTCTATAAAGTCTCTTTGGTTTCCCAAAGACAGATATAGTGGCGTAAGAGAGGTCGAGTTGAAGGGATCCTTGCAATTTTGCTCCCCATGATCTGGATAGCAGCATGCCATACTTCGTGGGGATGTCAGCAACTACTACGTCCATTAAGATTATCTTGTTGGGAAACTGGACTAGGGATACACAAAGATCTTTGATTAGGCCTAGACATTTGACCTGACTTGAATCAAACGAATACAGATCTTTATAAGGTCAGGTGACATCGAGATTCAACTTTTCCATTACTACTTTGGGAATGAGGTTATGTGAGGCGCCTGAGTCAAACATAGCATCGTGCAGTATCTTATCGTGTATGTGCAGGCTGATATAAAAAGGCGGAACAGGCCCGTATGTTGTTTTTCCGTCAACCTCTGGCCCGAGCAGTAGTTCAGGGGTGTCATCTAGAATGTTTACATCATCCCTAACTTCCGACAATTGAAGTGATTTTTGAATTTGTTGTCTATATACGTCATGCTTAGCCAGTTCTGAGAGGGGAATGGAGATTTTAAGTTTTCCAATTTCAGTTTCTAGGCTGAATGGTTTTTCTTTTGGGTTCCGGGTATTGACAGTGGTGAACTTTTCTTTTTTAGGCGTACTTTCTGTATTCTCTTTTGGAGCATCCGTATCACGGTGTATGACCGTCTGTGGTATCTCCGTTCTGGGAAAATTTTCGGGAATGCTCTTTAGACCCTTTTCCGGATGGGGAGTGGGCATGGGGCTGCTCCATAGAACCATGTGTATCTGTTACATCTTCCACAATGACTTGTTGAAAATTTGGGCCATGGCTGTCAGTTGTTTGACTGTTGGTTCTCTTCGCTTTAGCTTTGTTGGGTTGTTTGCTATCTCTTGCTTTGCTAGGCGGGAAAACATCGACAGTCCATGTTCTTAGTTTGTATTGCTTATGAACTTCGTATACAACAGTATCATAACCTTGTTTAAAGTCAAAGGACTCGCCCGATTTGGTGCGGAATTGTTCTAAATTGAGGTATGGTTGGTTTTCTTCCGTGAGGAAGGACTGCTGTTCGTTTTCTGAATCAACCAGGTTCATTAGGGTTCCGTCTGTGGGATCAGCGGATGTAGATGCCTCGGCATAGTTTTCTTGAAAAGGAGGTCTAATGTCGTGATCCTGACTGGCCCTTCCTACATTCAAATTTTGGCTTTTTCTGAAGTTTGGGTTCCTAGCGGCATTGGGCTGTTGACTTTCCCACAAATTTTTTCTCTCTACGTTATCTAATCTATCTCCCAGCCTGTTCATGGAACTGATGACCACATCAAGCTTCTGCTCGAAAGATGAGGGTTCTTCTTTGAAAGTTCTTTTTCTCTCGGATCTGGTTCTGTTTCTTTTGGCGATGAGGTTTGCTTCCACGCTTACTGCGGCGTCTTGCATGCGAGGCTTTGAGGGGCTCTTTCCCTTAATTGATACGCCATCTCGGCATCAAAGCCATCCGGGAATTTGTATAAAGCAAGGTCTAGTGGAGGTCTTAAATTTGGTGGTATCACGTTGTAAACATTGTTAAATCTGGCACAGTAATCCCGAACAACTTCCCCAGGTCCTCTCTTGATAGACTCATATTCGGATAATATGTGCAGGGGGTCCTTCCTTTTCTCCTATCTATTAATGAAGGTTTGGTATAAGGCTTCCGGGTTTAGTATGGAATTAGGTGGAAGTGCCCTAAACCAGGTTCTGACATCACCGGTCAGACTTTGAACAAAGATCTTCATTCTTACGCTATCATCATCTATCTCATAACTCTCGAAATAATCCTGCATTTTCTTTGTATGTTGTAGGGCAGTGCAAGAGGTTGTGCCATCGAAGTAAGTGATTTTTGATTGGTAATCTGGAGGCATTGCCTCGGGATTAGCAGGTAATTGTAATGGTGCATATCTAGCCATGATGACGGGGATGAGCGGAACACCTAAGGCGAGGGTGATTACGGGAACAACAGGGGAAGAAGGAGTAGTCGAAGTGGTAGGGATATGGGATAGAGGTGTGGTGGAGCTACTTGGAGAAGGGGGTGATGGCCCAGGGGAGCTCGGGGTAGACTGAAATAGAATTTTGACAGGGGTTGGTACAACAATTGGCTGGACTGTTTTAGGACTAACAGGGGTTTGGCAATTTCTTTGTTTTTGTTCCCTGACGATCTTAGGAATTAAATTAGGATTTTCAACGATGGGTGGGTTATTTGGATAAGGATTTGATCGTGTATTACATGTTTGTCTCTTAGGAGCCAACTTCTAATACGGCTTTGAAAATCTTCTAATAAATATGCAACCACAGGTCGGCCGATCCTTTCACGGGACGACTTCTTCCTCTGTAAGGCTGCAGACTGGTTTCATTGATTTATCTGAGGAGGTCCCCGACGGAGTTGCCATTATGTTATCACTCAGGTTGTCCCTAGGCTCCTAATAGGGATACAACCGAGGTAACCAAAAACCAATCTTCTGATTGCAGGTTCTAGCCCACCTGCAATCGGAGAGGGCTCTCTCCTTTTGATTCAACCTTAGTTGATGATTTTAGGCTAGCTTTCTGACTTCAAGGCAGTGTTGATTGTGATCAGAAGGAAGGTAGGATTCTCGATCAAAGAGGCACGGTAAGGTGTGATAAGTTTCGAACCATTGGGCATGGAGTCACAGATTGAGGCATGCGAGCGTTTTCTTGGTCATAAGGGGATACGGAGTGGGATAGCCACACAGGATACAATTTTCTGTCTGCTGAAAGTACGGAGTGAATATCAGGGATGAAAGGCAAAGGAGAATCATTTCATCATGCTGACAAAGAGGAGAAGTGGATGAGTGGGATCCCGGAGCAGTTAAGAATTCCTAAGACATGCACTCATATGTAAAAGAAACAGCGTAAACCAGATCATTTAAGAATACAAGCTCATAACTGTTTCTGAAGAAAACATTGAAAAACGCAGAAATTGAACTTAAGGTGTATTGGAACAAATCTTAAGCTATTCTCTTTTCCTGCAATTTAGAAAGGTGGAAAGGTGGTAAAAAACATAAAATAAAACAGAGGAGAGGAACACTTATTGGATCATGTAGAAGCATAGGAATTCCGTGATCATTCCTTGGCCAAGAGAAAACATCAAGTTGTTTCGCAATCCATGCTTTCAACAATATTTGATTATTGAAATTATGACAGTTACAGTGCGAGTCTTTTCTCAGAGAAAATGCTAGAAAGGAGACTGACCAACAACTACTACCAACCAACCAACCCCTCACAACATTGCTTAGGGTGGTATTTATAAAAAAAATATCGGAAAGACATCATTACAAGTGACCTTGACAGGTCTACTTAGAACTCTTCAAAAATCTAAATGCTGCTAGAATTAAATGCAAGTAAATCTTTTTGGTTGCGCTGGGGGCAGCTGGATCGGAACAGGTGATGAGGTGGCCCTTGGGGACCAGATGCAGTGTTGCTGGAGTGATTGTGCTTTGGGGACTGCAGTTCAGCTCTGGTGTGAATTGAATGTGCAATAATTATGATTTGAGAGCTTCAAGTAGTTTCGCCCTCTTTCTATGAATCTGCTGGAAGATATTAAATGTTCTCCTGCTTCGGGTTGCTACTCAAAATATTCGGTGATACACTTTGCCGCTACATTGATGGCTTCCACCGTCGACTGATACTCTTTGACATGCTTGATTCCTATTGATTTGATCTGATACACTTTAAACTCTGTGATTGATCTGCTACTGTCTTTAAACTGGATCCTTTTGGCACGATCGGGCGATTTTCGGGCTTTTTCGGCGCACAATGGGCTCAGAAATTAGAAGATTCCCTGAAGATTCCTCGAAATGGCCTATTTCCCATAGCGATGCGCGATTAGCGAGTCGCACTAATCGCGCATTGGAAACTGCCTTGGTTTCTTGATCTGGAGCTCCGAAGTGCGATTTTTCTTCCTGCGCGAAGTTTTCGGCTTTCTGGCTGCTGATGTCAGCATGGCGTCGGTTGTACGGCAGATGGCGTCAGCTGTGGGTCCCTGGTATAGAGCGACGTGATGAGATACTGGAAGTAATGTGGTGAAGAGACTCTGATGCGATATCGCAATATCACATCGGCAAGGAACGGGGGGTAATTAGGTCGGACACTTGGTGCTTGCGACTGCCGATCGACGATATCGCAATATCGCATCGGCAGAGACAGAGAGGTGAATGAATTGGATGCTCGGCGCTTGTGATCGCCAATCGTCGATATCACAATATCGCATCGGCGGGGAACGGATGGGTGATGACTTGCATGAAGATGAGAGTGCGAGGTTGCGATGCGATACGACTTTGAGGAGGAAAGAGCAAGTAAGTGGGTGTGAAGGGCATTTGAGGTTTCGGAAGGGGTCTGATTACCTCAGAGGGATTTTGTACTTTGGAAGGAGTCCATTGTATCTGGGAGGTGGTTTTGGAGGTCAAGGGTTCTTGCTGAGTTTAAGATAAACTGAGCAGTTCCCGGGAGTTCTTATGGTTATTTTTCAATCAGGGGGAGGGATATTACGTAGGGGGATTTTACTTAATATTAATAGGGGGATGGGAAGAATAGGGAGATAAATAATAATGTTAGTGGTTAACATGGAGATGGTAAGAAAGTGCTAAGTTCAGGAGAGCTTAGGCTGTTACAAGGGGATAGGACCATACTTTAGGAGAAAATATGGAACAACTTTGAGTAAAGCAGATCTTTACTCAAGCCAGTGTTATGAAAATGATGGAACTTAAGAGGTGTCAAGCAGATCTTGACCTCTTTTGGGGAAGTTAGTTAATGATTGAGGAGAAAAGAGAGAAAGGGAGTCAGTTATACCTCTTTTGAACTTTTTTCTTACAAATCCTTACTGATTATGTTCTGCATGATATGATACCTGAAAACCTGGAACTGGTCAGCAATTCAACGACCTCAGAACTACCTACCCAGCCTACTTGCCTAGCATTTTTCTTCTTTTGTTTGGGGGTGCACTTAGACTTGCAAACCCGACATTCATTTTTCTTTTGATGCTTTCCTATATACATATTACCCTTATTTCTTCCGGAGCCCAGATTAAGCTGTTGGGCTCCTCTGCTTCTCTACCTATCTAAGAATCTGCCAAGATTAAACTGTTTGGATAGATTTACAACCCTATATTCTTAAAACAGGAAATTTAAACCTAGGGAGAACAAGATTAAACTTTGACCTCCCTTTACTAAAAAAGTGATGCTGGGTAACTTTACAAAATCTGAAGGCAATTGGATGAACTTGAGTAGCCTTCTTCACTGGAGACTGGTTGAGGAAAATATGGAGCATTGCAGCAAGCAAAGTATGACATATTTGGCCTGTGAAATGCCAATCATGAAAAATGAATAACCTGCTGCAGCAGGAAGCTAACAGTGCCTCCACTCGGGGATGGCTTCTCCTTGTGAGAAGTCAAGAAAAACAGGCCAGAACGCCTTGGTTTTTAGTTTCTTGTTTCTTCTGCAAAACTGGAAAGCACCGCCTGCTTTCTTCCGCGTGCTTTCAGTATTATAAACTCTTGAAATGTCAAAACTGATATATACAAATACTTACAAACCAACTACTATTTTCTCTTTCAAGCAAGAGGATCATTGTAGTGCTTCAACATCCGGCCATTGATCAGTCCTTCTTCCATTGTGCTGTTATCAAGAGATTTGAGAAAGTAGGTGTTATTGCCTTGCAAAACGCTGATAACGTATGGACCTTTCCACAGAAAATCAAATTTTGCATGTTTTCCCTTGTCTTCTCTTCTTGCATCCCATCTTAGGACTTTGCTGCCTACCCAGAAATCCTCTGCTTTGGTTCTCTTGTCGAACATTTTCTTCAGTTTTTCTTGTAGACCCTGAGCTCTATTGAAAACTTCTTCTCTGGTTTGCTGAAGGTGAATGGTATGATTAATTCTTCTTTGCATGTCATTCGGTTCAGCCTGAATTTTTTGCAACAGTTTGATAGTAGGTATGCCCAGAGATGAAGGAAACTTGGCTTCCATGGCATACAGAAGTTCATAGGGGCTCATCCCGATGGATTTTTTGGTGGACATTTGGTCTGCCCATAGGGCATTGGTGAGCTTTTTGTGCCAGTTCTTTTTGTTCTCTTCTAGCATCTTCTTTATGATATTGATGAGGTTCTTATTGAAAGACTTGGCCAGGCCATTTCCTTGTGGGTAGTAGGCAATGGAGTGACCTAAGGTAATGTGGTATTTGTGGCAGAAGTTAATGATTTTCTTAGATTTGAAAGTAGCCACGTTGTCGGTGATGATTTTTTCCCGGCAGCCAAATCTAGACAGGATGTTGCTTTCAAGGAATTGGATGATGGTGGAGTCATTGGCTTGCCTACATGGGATGGCTTCAATCCATTTGGTGAAATAGTCGGTGGCTGTTAAAATCCATTTGTGCTGGCCTGAGGAGGAGGGATGAATTTCTCCAACGAAGTCAAGACCCCATTGTTGAAAAGGCTTATCGGTTGAAATGGGCTTTAGGGGCAGAGGCAATAGTTTTCTTTTTCCTTCAAAGGTTTGGCATTTGTGGCATCAGGCAGTAAATGTTTTCACATCTGTAAACAAAGAGGGCCAGTAATAACCGGCTCGTAAGATCTTGTCCGCCGTGGATTTCCAATATAAGTGTCCTCCGCAATCACCTGCATGAAATTCTCTCATGACGATGTTAGTTTCATCTTTAGTTAAAAATTTAAGCAAAATGCCTTCATAATTTTTCCAAAATAAGGCACCATCTATGACGCAGAAGTTTGATGATTTCATTCTTAAAAATCTTTTTTTAGTTCTGGACAATCCTTGGGGAGCGCACAGGTTTAACAATACAAAGCAAATATCAGAATACCAAGGGGACTGTGTGAAGGTATCACTGATCTGTGGAGTCGCCAGCTCCGCTTCATTGTCCAGCTGATTAATGTCTAGTGCTTGGAAATTTGTTTCGGACATTAGCTTAGCTAGCCCTTGTCCTTTTACAAGCTTGGTGGGCTTTATCTCAATGTCGTACTCAAGGATACTAGCAATCCACTTGCCTCTTCTGCCTTCCAATCCTTCTTGAGTTAATATATCCTTTACAATAGCATTAGGGACATATGCGATCACATGGGAGTAGAGGATGTAAATTCTGAAGTCTGTAATGGCTTTGACCAGGGCGTAAGCTTGCTTTTCCATGATCTGAAATTTTAGGGGTGCGTCTCTCAAAGCTCGGCTGAAGAAAGCTATTGGTTTCTCATTGCCCTGATCATCTTTCTGTAGAAGGACTGCAGCTATGGTATGTTCTGATGCGAAAGAAAAAATGATAAAGTCTTTGTCGAATTGAGGACTGGTAAGGATAGGTGTTTGAGTCAAGGCCGTTTTTATACTCTCGAAAGCTTGCTTAGCCTCAAGGGACCATCTCACCTTGGCGTCCTTTTTTAGCATGTTTCTCAATAGCCTTATTAGCTCGGCTAAATTGGGGATAAATCTCCTCAGGAAGTTGATTTTTTCGAGGAGTCCTTGTAACTCTTTCATGTTTCTTGGGTAAGGGATTTGGAGGATGGCCTGAATTCTTTCTGGGTCAATTCTGATCCCATCTTTTGATATTATGTGCCCTAATAACCTGCCTTCCTCCAGGGCGAACAGGGACTTCTTTGGGTTCAAGGAAATGCCGTAGTTCCTACATGTGATGAAAATTTTCCTTAAGTGCTTAAGGTGTTGTAAGTCAGATTTGGAAAACGGGGTCAGGTCATCGAAGTAAACCACAAGGAAATCGTGTATCTCCTTAGCGAACGCTATATCCATTTCCCTCTGAAAGGTGGCGCCGGCATTTTTCAGCCCAAAAGGAATTTTAACATATTTGAATGTGCCCCAGGGTTTGGTAAAAGCTGTTTTGTCCTGATCGTCTGGGTGAACAAGGATTTGGTTAAATCCTGAGAATCCGTCAAGTAGAGAGATCCTAGAAGAACCCACTACTCTTTGCAAGATGTGGTCCATTTTAGGTAACGGGTAGTGGTCTTTTAGGGAGACTTGGTTTAGATTTCTCAAGTCTACACACAGTCTTATCTCTCCTATTTTCTTCCTGGTAGGAAATAAGTTAGATACCCATTCCGAGAATCTGATAGGCGCAATGATCCCTGCTTCAAACATTCTTTTTATCTCTTTTTCAATCATAGGGAGAAGCATGGGGTTGATTCTTTTGAGTTTTTGTTTGAACGGTTTCTGATTCGGCCTTAGGGGAATGGTATGCTGGATTACTGAAGTGTCATAGGACTTCAAGTCCTCATAAATCTAGGCAAATACATCTTGAAATTCTTTGAATAGATCCACGTATTTAGGTTTTTGGTCAGGAGGCAGGTTTCTAGAAAGTTTAATCATCTTGGGATGTTCTGCTATTCCTATGTTGTATTCTTCTATGGCGGCATCCAAAGGTTCCATCTTTGGTTTTCTGGCCACATCGTTGTCATCAAACATGTCTTCCAATGGGGTAAGGCCAGCGGGCAAAACATTTCCTTTTAGGTCAATAAATTCTTCTTTTACCTTGGCTGACTTAGGTGAGCAAGACTATTTCAGTTGCCCTATGTTTGTGCTGTCAAAAATAGTTGGGCTAAGTATCTGTTCAACCATGGTGGCTGTTAGGGTCAGGCGATATTCTTCTGCTAACTGATGTGTTTCTGGTGTAACGTCCATGTCAATGATTGTGCTAGAGAATTCATCTTCCAGGGTCAAAAAATTGTTAATTTGGACATCATCTTGGAATACCTGCCAACTCTCGACATTGTTAGGAATTGATGGTCTATGTTTTACTTCTGCAGTGAAGCAGTGACTTGGTCCAAAGGGAAGCCTACATGTGCTAGCGAAGGTAGCTAGGCTATGGGCATGAATATTATGCTCTCGTGCGATTTTGGCCAACTCAAAATCACTGAAGGCGCTAAACAATTCACTGGCAGCGGCTCTGTAAGCTCTCATTCTACTATCATTAGCGACGAAGTTGCCCTTAATCTGTTGTATAATGAGGTCCGAATCACCTAGGATGGAAATTGTGGTAGCTCCCAGGGTTTTGAGCAGCTTGAGACCTAAGAGAAGGGCTTCATACTCCTCCATGTTGTTTGTACATCTAAAACTGAGTCTGTAGGCATGGCCTTGTGCATGCTTCTCATGAGTATTGTAAATCCACACTCCAGCCCCTGCTCCTAACTTGTTAACTACACCATCAAATTCTAAATACCATGAGACCTCTCATCCAAGGCGTGTATTGGGGATTTGAGGGGTATGCGGAGCGGATGAGCTGGTGACTTCTATTTCAGGATTTTCTTCCAGTCCTGTGCTGGTTGCCCTGGCTGTTGAGACAATTTCATGCGAGTTGGCATCTGGTCTCTCACTAGCATTGGTCTCTTGCTCAAGGGATAGCGGTGTATCAAGAGTTGGAAGACTTGTATTATCGTTAAACAAAATAAAATAATCCATATCAAAATGGATCGAGTATATCGGAAAATTTTGGGTTTCTCCTCACTACTTACCACATATTTCATTAGTGTCTCCCTATAAAGTCTCTTTGGTTGCCCAAAGGCGGATATAATGACGTAAGAGAGGTCGAGTTGAAGGGATCCTTGCAATTTCGCTCCCCATGATCTGGATAACAGCATGCCATACTTCGTGGGGATGTCAGCAACTACTACGTCCATTAAGATCGTCTTGTTTGGGAACTGGACTAGGGATACACAAAGATCTTTGATTAAGCCTAGGCATTTGACCTGACTTGAATCAAACGAATACAGATCTTTATAGGTTCGGGTGACATCGAGGTTCAACTTTTCCATTACAGCTTTGGGCATGAGGTTGTGTGAGGCGCCTGAGTCAAACATAGCATTGTGCGGTATCTTATCGTGTATGTGCAGGCTAACATAGAAAGGCGGAACAGGTCCGAATGTTGTTTTTCCATCAACCTCTGGCCCGAACAGTAGTTCAGGGGTGTCATCTAGAATGTTTACATCATCCCTAACTTCAGGCAATTGAAGCGATTTTTGAATTTGTTGCCTATATACAACATGCTTAGCCAGTTCTGAGAGGGGAATGGAGATTTTAAGTTTTCCAATTTTGGTTTCTAGGCTGAATGGTTTTTCTACTGGATTCCGGGTATTAGCAGTGGTGAACTTTTCTTTTTCAGGCGTACTCTCTGTATCTCCTTTTGGAGCGTCCATATCACGATGTATGACTGTCCGAGGTATCTCCGATCTGGGAATATTTTCGGGAATGCTCTCCAGAACTTTTTCAGGGTGGGAAGTGGGCAGAGACTGCTCTGTAGAACCATGTGTATCTGTTACATCTTCCACAATAACTTGTTGAGAATTTGGGACATGGTTGTCAGTTGTTTGACCGTTGGTGCTTTTCCCTTTAGCTTTGTTGGGCTGCTTGCCCTCTCTTGCCTTGCTAGGCGGAAACACATCGATAGTCCGTGTTCTCAGTTTGTATTGCTTATGTACCTCGTATATAGCAATGTCATAACCTTGTTTAAAGTCAAAGGACTCTCTCGATTTAGTGCGGAACTGTTCTATATTAAGGTATGGTCGGTTTTCTTCCGTGAAGGAGGATTGCTGTTCATTTTCTGAATCAACCAGGTTGATTAGGGTCCGGTCTGTGGGATCAGCAGATGTAGATGCCTCAGCAAAGTTTTCTTGGAAAGGAGGTCTGATGTCGTGGTCCTGACTAGCCCTACCTATGTTCAAATTTTGGGTTTTTCTGAAGTTTGGGTTCCTCGCGGCATTGGGATGTTGATTTTCCCATGAATTTTTTCTCTCCACGTTGTCTAATCTATCTCCCATCCTGTTCATGGAACTGATGACTACATCAAGTTTCTGCTCGAAAGAGGAGGGTTCTTCTTTGAAAGTGGTTTTTCTCTCGGATCTGGTTCTGTTTCTTTTAGTGATTAGGTTTTCTTCCACGCTTACTGCGGCGTCTTGCATTTCCGCGAGGTTTTGAGGGGCTCTTTCCCTTAATTGATATGCCATCTCGGCATCAAAGCCATCTGGAAATTTGTATAAAGCAAGGTCCGGTGGAGGTCTTAAATTTGGTGGTATCGCATTGTAAACATTGTTAAATCTGGCACAATAATCCAGAACAGCTTCCCCAAGTCCTCTCTTGATAGACTCATATTCAGATAGTATATCCAAGGGGTCCTTCCTTTTCTCCCATCTGTTAATGAAGGTTTGGTATAAGGCTTCCGGATTTAGTATTGAATTAGGTGGAAGTGCCCTAAACCAGGTTCTGACATCACCAGTCAGACTTTGAACAAAGATCTTCATTCTTACGCTATCATCGTCTATCTCATAACTCTCGAAATAATCCTGCATTTTCTTTGTATGTTGTAGGGTGGTGCAAGAGGTTGTGCCATCGAAGTAAGTGATTTTCGATTGGTAGTCCTGAGGCATTGCCCTTGGATTAGTAGGTAGCTGTAATGGTGCATATCTAGCCATGATGACAGGGATGAGTGGAACACCTAAAGCGAGCGGGATTACGGGAATAACAGCGGAAGAGGGAGTAGCCGAAGGGGTAAGGATATGGGGTCGAGGTGTGAAAGAGCTACTTGGAGAAGGGGGTGATGAGCCAGGGGAATTCGAGGTAGACCAGAATAGAAATTTGACAGGGGTGGGTACAACAATTGGCTAAACTGTTTCAGTACTAACAGGGGTCTGACAATCCGTTTGTTTTTGTTCCCTGACGATCTTAGGAATTAAATTAAGATTCTCAATGATGGGCGGGTTATTTGGATCAGGATTCGATCTTGTATTACGTGTCTGTTTCCTAGGAGCCAGCTTCTAATATATCTTTGAAAATTTTCTCAAAATATGCAACCACACAGGTCGGCCGATCCTTTCAAAATTCGGTTTCTTCCTCTGTAAGGCTGCAGACTGGTTGCATTGATTTATATGAGGAGCTCCCCAGTGGAGTTGCCATTATGTTATCACTCAGGTTGTCCCTAGGCTCCTAATAGGGATACAGCCGAGGTAACCACAAATCAATCTTCTGATTGCAGGTTCTAGTCCACCTGCAATCGGAGAGGGCTCTCTCCTTTTGATTCAACCTTAGTTGATGATTTTAGGCTAGCTTTCTGACTTCAAGGGAGTGTTGATTGTGATCGGAAAGAAGGTAGGATTCTTGAACAAAGAGGCACGGTAAGGTGTGATAAGTTTCGAACCATTGGGCATGGAGTCACAAATTGAGGCATGCGAGCGTTTTCTTGGTCACAAGGGGATATGGAGCGGGATAGCCACACAGGATACAATTCTCTGTCTGCTGAAAGTATGGAGGGAACATCAGGGATGAAAGGCAAAGGAGAATCATTTCATCATGCTAACAAAGAGGAGAAGTGGATGAGTGGGATCCCAGAGCAGTTAAGAATTCCTAAGACATGCACTCATATGTGAAAGAAACAGGGTAAACCAAATCATTTAAGAATACAAGCTCATAACTGTTTCTGAAGAAAACATTGAAAAACACAGAAATTGAACTTAAGGTGTATTGGAACAAATCTTAAGCTATTCTTTTTTCCTGCAATTTAGAAAGGCGGAAAGGTGGTAAAAAAACATAAAATAAAACAGAGGAGAAGAACACTTATTGGATCATGTAGAAGCACAGGAATTCCGTGATCATTCCTTGGCCAAGAGAAAACATCAAGTTGTTTTGCAATCCATGCTTTCAACAATCTTTGATTATGGAAATTATGACAGTTACAGTGCGAGTCTCTGCTCGGAGAAAATGCTAGAAAGAAGACTGACCAACAACTACTACCAACCAACCAACCCCTCACAACATTGCTTGGGGTGGTATTTATAAACAAAATATCGGAACATCATTACAAGTGACCTTGACAGGTTTTCTTAGAACTCTTCAAAACTCTAAATGCCGCTGGAATTAAATGCAAGTAAATCTTTTTGGCTGCGCTGGGGCAGCTGGATCGAAACAGGTGATGAGGTGGCCCTTGGGGACCAGATGCGGTGCTGCTGGAGTGATTGTGCTTTGGGGGATGCACTTCGGCTCTGGTGTGAATTGAATGTGCAATAATTATGATTTGAAAGCTTCAAGTAGTTTCGCCCTCTTTCTATGAATCTGCTGGAAGATATTAAATGTTCTCTTGCTTCGGGCCGCTGCTCAAAATATTCTTTGATACACTTTGCCACTACATTGATGGCTCCCGCCATCAACTCATACTCTTTGACACGCTTGATGCTTGCTGATTTGATCTGATACACTTTAAACTTTGTGATTGATCTGCCGCTGTCTTTAAACCGGATCCTTTTGGCACGATCGGGCGACTTTTGGGCTTTTTCAGCGCGCAACGGGCTCAGCAATCAGAAGATTCCCTAAAGATTCCTCGAAATGGCCTATTTCTCGTAGCGATGCGCGATTAGCACTTTGCACTAATTGCGCATCGAAAACTGCCTCGGTTTCTTGATCTGGAGCTCTGAAGTGCGATTTTTCTTCCTGCGCGAAGTTTTTCGGCTTTCTGGCTGTTGACGTAAGCATGGCGTCGGCTGTATGGTGGATGACATCAGTTGTGGGTCCCTGGTACAGAGCGACGTGGTGAGATACTGGAGGTAATGTGGTGAAGAGACTCCGATGCGATATCGCGATATCACGTCGGCAGGGAATGGGGGGGTAATTGGGTTGGACACTTGGTGCTTGCGACTGCCAATCGGCGATATCGCAATATCGCATCGGCTGAGACAGAGAGGTGAATGGATTGGACACTCGACGTTTGTGATGGCCGATCGCCGATATCGCAATATCGCATTGGCGGGGAATGGATGGGTGATGACTTGCATGAAGATGAGAGTGCGAGGTTGCGATGCAAAACGGCTTTGAGGAGGAAAGAGCAAGTAAGTGGGTGTGAAGGGCATTTGAGGTTTTGGAAGGGGTCCGATTACCTCATAGGGATTTTGTACTTTGGAAGGAGTCCATTGTATCTGCGAGGTGGTTTTGGAGGTCAGGGGTTCTTGCTGAGTTTCAGATAAACTGAGCAATTCCCAGGAGTTCTTATGGTTATTTTTCAACCAGGGGGAGGGATATTACGTAGGGGGATTTTACTTAATATTAATAGGGGGATGGGAAGAATAGGGAGCTAAATAATAATGTTAGTGGTTAACATGGAGATGGTAAGAAAGTGCTAAGTTCGGGAGAGCTTAGGCTGTTACAAGGGGATAGGACCATACTTTAGGAGAAAATATGGAACAACTTTGAGTAAAGCAGATCTTTACTCAAGCCAGTGTTATGAAGATGATGGAACTTAAGAGGTGTCAAGCAGATCTTGACCTCTTTTGGGGAAGTTAGTTAATGATTGACGAGAAAAGAGAGAAGGGGAGTCAGTTATACCTCTTTTCAACTTTTTTCTTACAAATCCTTACTGATTATGTTCTGCATGATATGATACCTGAAAACCTGGAACTGGTCAGCAATTCAACAACCTCAGAACTACCTACCCTGCCTACTTGCCTAGCATTTTTTCTTCTTTTGTTTGGGGGTGCACTTAGACTTGCAAACCCGACATTCATTTTTCTTTTGATGCTTTCCTATCTACATACTACCCTTATTTCTTCTGGAGCCCAGATTAAGCTGTTGGGCTCCTCTGCTTCTCTACCTATCTAAGAATTTGCCAAGATTAAACTGTTTGGACAGATTTACAATCTCTATATTCTAAAACAGGAAATTTAAACCTAGGGAGACCAAGATTAAACTGTTTGGACCTCCCTTTAACTAAAAATAGTGATGCCGGGATAAATTTACAAAATCTGAAGGAAATTGGATGAACTTGAAGTAGCCTTCTTCACTTGGAGACTGTTTGAGCAAATATGGAGCATTGCAACAAGCAAAGTACGACATATTTGGCTTGTGAAATGCCAATCATGAAAAAATGAATAACCTGCTGCAGCAGGAAGCTAACATATACCATCCTAACCCCTTTCCTTGCCTCTAGGGGTCGATCTCATCATTCTAGGAGTTGTTTGAACTGATTCTAAGCAAGGAACTGAAATCTAGGTAGTCAAACAACTTACCCTATATGCTAGGAAACTGATTCATTCATTTAATTTTCACCTTTTAGTGAATGAATCCTCTAGAACAAGTAAAATTGTGCCAAAATTACATCATACACATCAAATTACATCAAGCTGGGTCAAAAATCACATCAAGAGGTGAAACTAGTCATAACTGGCCAAAATTCTGAGCTGGAAGGTGAAAATTTGACCAAAAATCTCTATGCGCCGCGCGCCTGAGCTCTATGCATCACGCGCCTTTCAGCCTGATTTTGGGGCACTTCCCAACTTCCAAATTGAGCTCCTATTAGCTTGTTGGAAAGCCCTATCTGTCTACTTTCCAACCCAAGTTGAATGTTCCAATTGGGTGTCCATTTTCCCCTCCAAAAGTGCATTCTTCGAAGACTGCTTCCTGTGTGTCCAAAAAGGGGCAGTGAGGTCATTTTTTGCATGTTTTTTTACCATTTGGGGACCCAAAACTTGCCCAAATTTCTTGTCCAAGTACCAAAATTCATGATTTCTCATGAGAAATCCAAAACTGCAAGCCATTTTTCATTTTTACCTCCCAATCCCATGTGTCGCGCGAGGCACGCAGCGCACAGGGAGGCCCGCAGCGCACTAGGCTTGAGGCGCGCAACGCATAGAGCCTTTGTGTAGTTCCTTTTTTCAGGAGACTTTTGGAGGCCTTATCGGTCTCCAAATCATGTGTAGGATAGCTTGTTGGAAAGGTCTTTGAGTCTAATTTCCAACCCAACTGGAATTTTGCAATTTAGAGTTCATTTGCCTTGTCAAAAATCAAATCTCCCAAGACTGGTCAAAATGTGACAAATGAGGCTACCTCAAGGCAGAGTGCTGTTGCAGTCAACTTTTGAATGCCTTCCTCAACTCCAAATTGAGCTCATGATAGCTCATTGGAAATATAATTGTTTCTAGTTATCCTTTGACTCATCAAGAAAGTTATTTGGCCAACCAAGCTAGGAGAAAACTTGATTTTCCCAAGGTGACTTCAGAGGTGCATCAATTCTCCCAAGGCGATTGTATTTTTGACATTTATCTAAAACCATGACACCTGTGTAAAAAGTGAAGGAGGTTTTTCTTTATTGGCCTGTTTTGTACAAAATAATCTCTCAATTTTCCAAAATTCATCTTTTTTTGCTCAGAAACATCATTTTAGTGAAACCTATCCCGATGTGTGAAACAAGGAATTTTGTCGAAATGAAGCGAAATGAAGGGGATAAGGGGCTTCTAAATTCTTGGGGAAATTTTTTGAATTAGGAAGGAATGTTAGTAATCAGGGGAAAGTGGAATCTCAGAGATCAAGTTAGGGGAAGGGGTCCAAAAGGGAAAAACACAGGCCCAACCTAGAAAATTGCCAGGTTGTAGCAAGAAACTAGGGTTTGTGCAAAAATGAGGAATTTGGGGGATCACAGTGATGAGCAGTGTTTAATAAGGTACATTAAGGATGGGGGAAGGTGTGTGAACATTAGGATACAATTTTTTTTGATGATTTGACCATCCAAGAGAAATTACCTCCAAAACCCTAGGAGAGGGAAATGGACCTTGCCTAGGCACAACTGAAGCATGAAAAAGCTGTAAAATGACCCAATGGAACTTGACATGATGATGAAAACCCTCTGAATAATGGTACACTCAGCTGAATGGTGACATGGACTGACATTTGGACAATTTTGAAAAGAGTGAAAACAAACCCTAGACCTAATGCCTAGTGACCAAATTTTTCTTGAAGACTTATTGAAATGACAAAATTTGACCTTGACACCTTAAAATCAATTTGTAAGAGCATGTTTGATCATTGAAGGAAGGCTGCAAAGACTGACACTAACATTGGCTCCAATGGGGATGGTAGCTCATTGGAGGTGCCAAGAACGACAGATCTTTGGGAGAGCAGACCAGTGCCTTCATCCATTGGGCGATGGAGTCATTATTTGAACGGATAACACAAAACCTTTGACACATTTATTGAATGAAAACTTGACTGAAACTTGAGTCGGTGGCAAACTGAAATAACTTGAAAAAACTGACTCAACAGACCAAACAAAAATGACTCATCACTGACTTAAAACAAGACTTTACAAAGCTTATTTGAAGGGTAGCAGTTCATTGATATTTGAGTGCTTCAAATCATGATGAAAACCACCTGCATACTAATGAAATATGTACAATCATGTGTAATGAGATTTCCAATGTAACCAATCCAATAGATGGCTACATACCAAATTTCTGCTCTCACTTTTCTCGAGTAGGCGGAATGATGTACATGTAGGCAACTCACAATAACCACTGAAACCAAGGGTTATGATAACGAACTAGGCAACATTTATCTTCTCTAGTGCTTGCAAAAGGATGCCGAAGGGATCTTGATAATCCTGAAGCACTAGCTTATCTGGAGATCCAGCTGCAAAAATACTAGTATTCACTTCATTCTGATCTGAAAGGACAATTGATTTCTGAGGGATAGGAATGCACAGAGAAGTATGTGCTTTTGCCATCTGAGTGTTAGCTATAGGTTCCTTGACCATGAGAAATCCTAGCATATATTCCTCAACTTCATGATCTGGATCATTTTTAAACAAAAAGCAATCTTCAAGATTATCAAATATGACAGCCTTATCATCTTTGTGAAGGAAAAAATTATCTGTTTGCTAATCTACAAAATTGATTACAAGACAGTCATCTTTTTCAAAAGAGTAAGAAGTTTCACCAACACTTTCCTAGCTATGTGTGCACTGCAAATCTGCTGTAGCTTCGGCTGAAACAAGACCTTTCAAAAGTAGATCTATCTCATCTTCAGACAAAGGAGACAATGCCTTTTGTTTTCTTCTGCTTAAACAGTAATTGTCTTCATATGACATGGCAATCAAACTATCATTTATTACTGAGTTATTGAAAGGAGATTCATCACTTACTCGCACAAAGATCTCATTCTGTTTTTCATGAACTGACTGGATTGCTTCTTCATGAAGGTTGTGTTCTAATGATGGACTAACAGTACAACTGAGAACATTTGGATCCATTACTATGTCTTCTGCATTCCAGATGATTTCAACAGCATAGTTCTCTTTGATGGGCTTCAGCACAAGATATGCTTGGTCATCACAATCTGAATGTAGATCTAAAACAGCTGACTGGTCATTATCAAAATCTGCAATTGAAACATGAGTTCTTGGCATGTTGTCTTCTTCTGTGGGCAGATCTGAAATAACATTCTCCCTTTCATCATTTTCAGCCATGTGGCCATCTTCAACCTGCTGATCCTGATTCTGCTGCAAAATTTCCTGATCATCTTGATGGGTCCTCTAGGTTCTCTTCATGTTGCTGAAATGGATTCTCATACAGAGCCTCCATGATCTCGTCATCCATGAAATTATAATCTTCGTAATATTTCTCAAGGCTTTCAATAAAAGTAGAAGCATTTTTGCAACAGTCATGAACTAAATTTAATGATGGATAAGACGCTTGATATCTTTCAATGAACAAGGCATGAAAATATTTTAAACAATAAATACAGGCCAACGGAAAATTTTCATACCAAGATTGGGCTTCACCTTCTAGTGTGGCCAGGAATATCTTCATCAAACAATCTTCAGGAAAATCCACCTTCAGCTTGCGAATATGCATGTGAAATCTAACCAGATGTAAAGCAGCATCTTTCTTACCATCATCGTTAAACGTATTCAGAATCCTTGACCAATCTATCTTGGGGCATCTTGTTTGGAAAACCTGGAATGTGATCCCAGCTCATGGGAGCATATCTTCTTGCAACCCGTTCCATCTTGAAACCTTAAAGCTACTGATCTTCCTGCAGTGGAGTCACCATGAAGCATTGATTTTTGGATTGTTCAGTGAATAAAGTCGCCAAGTGACTGATTTCAGCCTTCTTATGTCTGATCGTTGTTCACCATCAACAATCAGATCTGAACTTGATACACGTACTAGGGCAATTTATAAGTTAAGTGTTACAATTACAAGCTACACCAGAGGTCGACTGAAGCAATGTTTATCTACTATGCACTCGCAGAGCAATGTGCAGTTTGAAGGCTACCTGGCGTGACTTCAGACTCCGTCTGTAGCTATAAATCAAATAACACTAACAAGCAAACTAGTTCTCCCCAGTGGAGTCGCCACTATGTTAGCACTCAAATCTACCTTAGGCTGAAATAAGGTAAAACTCGAGGCTACATCAAACCATGCTCAGCCTCGTAGCTAGCCCTACGAGGACAGGAGAGGGCTCTCTCCAGGTCAATCTCAGCTAAAGGTGATCAATGAGGCTCGAGATGACTAAATTCATAACTAATTTTAGGCTAGGTATGGAGTACAAGGAGTTTAAAATTGATTTTTTGAATTTTAGTTGAATTCAAGGGAAAGGCAATTTTGGGTGCGGGGATGAGGCACAATTTTTGCAGAGGTCTACTTGGGGCAAGGTAGGCAATTGTCTTGATGCTTTTAAAGAGAATGAATGGATAGATCTGACTGGTGAGAAGTTAAGGAGAGCAAGAAACTTTCAAGGATTCTCCATAAACAGATGAAAACATGGAAAATCAAACAAACTTAAAGGCAGAGCATAGAAAATTATGGATTCTACTTGAACACTTCATTTGTTCAATTGCAGAAGATAAGAGAAGGAAAGTGATACACATAAAAAACTTAAAAATACTGAAAGAAGCACACCATCAACACATAAAGCCACATGAATCCCAAATAGTGCTGCAAAACCCTGGTCTTTCCTTTGCCAAAAATGTAGATAAAATATGTACAATAGAGTGTCAAGCTTTTCCCAAGAGTCCAACCTCTCCAACCCCTGAAAATGATTGAGAAATTACATCATATAGACCATCCTAACCCCTTTCCTTGCTTCTATGGGTCTAGCTCATCATTCTAGGAGTTGTTTGAACTAATTCTAAACAAGGAACTGAAATCTAGGTAGTCAAACAACTTACCCCTATATGCTAGGAAACTGATTCATTCATTTAATTTTCACCTTTTAGTGAATGAATCCTTTAGAACAAGTAAAAATGTGCCCAAATTACATCATACACATCAAATTACATCAAGCTGGGTCAAAAATCACATCAAGAGGTGAAACTAGTCATAACTGGCCGAAATTCTGAGCTGGAAGGTGAAAATTTGACCAAAAATCTCTATGCGCCGCGCGCCTGATCTCTACTCACGCGCCTTTCAGCCTAATTTTGGGGCACTTCCTGGCATCCAAATTGAGCTCAGATTGGCTTGTTGGAAAGCCCTGCCTGTCTACTTTCCAACCCAAATAGAATTTTCCATTTTGGTGTCCATTTTCCCCTCCAACAGTGCATTCTTCGAAGACTACTTCCTGTGTGTCCAAAAAGGGGTAGTGAAGTCATTTTTTGCATGTTTTTTGACCTTTTGGGGACACAAAACTTGCCCAAATTTCTTGTCCAAGTACCAAAATTCATGATTTCTCATGAAAAATCCAAAACTACAAGCCGTTTTTCATTTGGACCTCCCAATCCAATGCGTCGTGCGAGGCGCGCGGCGCACAGGGAGGCGCGCTGCGCACTGGGCTTGAGGCGCACGACTGATAGAGCCTGTGCGTAGTGCCTTTGTGCAGGAGCCATCTGGAGGCCTTCTCGGTGTCAAATGCAGGTGTAGGATAGCTTGTTGGAAAGGTCTTTGAGTCTACTTTCCAACCCAACTAGACGTTTTCAATTTGGAGTTCATTTGCCTTGTCAGAAATGAAATCTCCCAAGACTGGTCAAAATGTGCCAAATGAGGCTGCCTCAAGGCAGAGTGTTGTTGTAGTCAACTTTTAAATGCATTCCTCAACTCCAAATGTAGCTCATGATAGCTCATTGGAAATATATTTTTGTCTAGTTATCCTTTGACTCATCAAGAAAGTTATTTGGCCAACCAAGGTAGGCGAAAACTTGATTTTCCCAAAGTCACTTCAGAGGTGCATCAATTCTCGTGAGGCGATTGTATTTTTGCCATTTCTCTAAAACCATGACACTTGTGTAAAAAGTGAAGGAGGTTTTCTTTCTTGTCTTGTTGTGGACAAAAACCTCTCTCAGGTTTCCAAAATTCATCTTTTATTGCTCAGAAACATCATTTTAGTGAAACCTATCCCGATGTGTGAAACAAGGAATTTTGTCAAAATGAAGCGAAATGAAAGGGGATTAAGGGGCTTCTAAAATTCTTGGGGAAATTTTTTGAAGTAGGGAGGGATGTTAGGAATAGGGGAAAGTGGAATTTTAGAGATCGAGTGAGGGGAAGGGGTCCAAAAGGGAAAAACACAGGCCCAACCTAGAAAATTGCCAAGTTGTAGCAAGAAACTAGGGTTTGTGCAAAAATGAGGAATTTGGGGAATCTCAGTGATGGGAAGTGTCTAATAAGGTACACTAAGGATAGGGGAAGGTGTGTGAACATTAGGATACAAGTTTTTTCGATGATTTGACCATCCAAGAGAAATTACCTCCAAAACCCTAAGAGAGGGAAATGGACCTTACCTAGGCACAACTGAAGCATGAACAAGCTGTAAAATGACCCAATGGAACTTGACATGATGATGAAAACCCTTTGAATAATGGTACACTCAGCTGAATGGTGACATGGACCGACATTTGGACAACTTTGACAGGAGTAAAAGCAACCCCTAGACCTAATTCCGAGTGACCAAATTTTGCTTGAAGACTCTTTGAAATGACAAAATTTGACCTTGACATCTTAAAATCACTTTGTAAGAGCATGTTTGATCACTGAAGGAAGGTTGCAAAGAATGACACTAACATAATACATAATCAAGCTCTATCAATTCTATTAATGAGAGAGAACTAGCACTCCTCAACACTCGTGGCGCACCTTAACATGCTTTGGAATAGTGCACTAACATTCCTTGGCACCTCGCATGTCTTGGAACATCTTTGTACTTGTAACATCTTTGTACCTAGAACATCTTGCCATGAGTAGGATGCCCAAGCACATGTTGGAATGCCATAGCATAGCATAACACTCCCCTATCATGTGTTGGCATTTCTTGTAGTCCCTAGCATGCCCTGGAACTCCTTGGCATAATATTGCATTTACAAACATTAGCACTTGGCACACATTGGCAGTTGGCATGTATTGGAACATATTATTATTCTGCCTAGCATGCCCTTTTTGAAAAATATAAAGTCCCAACTTATTAACCCTCTTATGTGTTCATTTCCTTGCAATTTAGCTTGGTTATTCCTTTTGTTTCCTTGAAACTCCTTGATGCATATTGGCATACTTTGGCACCCTGCACATCTTAGCATGTCTTAGCACCTAGAATGCCTTGGCACTATTTGGCACATGTTAGCACACCCTAGAACTACCTAGCACACTTTAGCACTTCTTGACATTCCTTGATATTCCCTGGCATGCCTTACCCATACTTAGCATACCTTGTCACTCCCTCCTTGGAATGACAGCTAGCACTGATTGACACTCCCTGACACACCCTCATATTCATTCACTTCAATGCATTTTGACCTAGTGCTCCCTTGTGTTGTCCTAGTGCTCCCTAACACTCATCAGCATGCATTGGCACTCTCGAGCACACCTTAGCACTCATAAGTGAAGAATGAAACTTGTAACCAATGTTATGAGACTTGGAATAGACAATAAATTGGCGAGGAAAAAATGCTAAGAGCTTTAATAGGATTGGGGAAAATCAGCAAAAAATCGGGAAAAAAAATAGTGAGTTCAATAAATAAAAATATACACATATATTGAATTAAAAGAACATTTTTAGTGATATTCAGTAAAGCCATGTCCAAACAATTCATAATATCAATAGATGTCCAAAATATCATGAATGAATAAGCATCTCATATATGTTATGAGTCCAAACATGATCCAAACTACTGAGTCATGACTCCTAACTACTGTCTACATAGAACTAGAAGCAACTGCTTCTAAAAGTTTAAAAACAACTGCATACTAATTAGAAAAAAATCAGTAACTAAGAGTCTAAGACTATTAAGAGTGAGAATTAGAAGCTATTTCTCCCACTCCTTCGTTTGTTTGACTCTCAAAGTTCTTCAACTCATGTAGGCTTAAAAGAGGAGCCTCCTCTAATTGGACCCAATCTGTTGCATTTGTAGTTTGAAAATCTATCTCTTCAAGGTCTATTGGTGAATGATCCAAACCTATCATTATCATGAGACATTGGAATGTGAATTTAAGTTTGACTTTGAATTTTAAAGTTTAAAATTTAAATTGCAAATCAGATTATGAAACCTTCAAATTCAACCTCTCACCTAGTATTTTCGTGTTGCAAAGTCGTACATTCTAATGGAAAAATACAGGGTCATTTAAGCACTTTTGTGTCAATCAGTTGTGCTTCTTAGAATGTATTTTCTCAAACATGCTCCAGTTGCACTCACAACCTGAAGCACTGCATGCTTGGTTTAAGGTTTGAATGGAAAATTTCTTCAAATCTGGTGTATCACTACAAAAGTTTTTCCACCAAAGACCTAGCAAGTGGCAAGGGTTCATGAGTAGATGTACTAAATACTAAATAGTAAAAAATTAAAAAGACAACAAAATTTAATAAAACATTTAACATACAAAATAAAATTTAAGCAAATTTAATGAATTGATGAAGCCTTCAAGCCTCAAAGAGTACCTGGCAACATCTTAGACATTTCTTGTATAACACTGGTATAGGGAAATAATTTAGCTGGTGCTCTATAATCCTATAGTTGGGAAAAGACATGACTTTGAAATTTTGGATCAGGTAAGCACCTTTCTGTGCATGTCATAAGTCCTCTGCGAACCTCCCCATCCTCATTAAATTTGCTCTTATCAAAAAAATACTTTCGGTGTAAGAAGTACCTAGCAACATGTAAGGGGGAATACAATTTCCTATCCCAACATGCATCAATAATGTCCCAAAGAGGCATATACTTTTCCTCCTCATCCCCATATCTTCTTTTGATGGCCTCATTTGTGAGATCCATCGCTTCATAAATGTAACCCATAACGGGTTTGTCACCATCAACCATCCTAAAAGTTCAATCTTTCAAATTTAAATAAATATGAAACATTGGAAATAAAAAGAATCTTGAAATGAAATTTAAAACATGAAAAAGTTAAAAGACTTGAAGTACCTGAGAACTCTAACAAGGGACTCCATCATAGCAATAATCTCTTCAGCATCTTTCCAGAAATCATCATTAAACACAAGTGCAACAACTTCAATGCCTTCAAGGGTCTTGGAATGTTTAGATGCCATCCACTAAGGTCCTAAGAACATCCTCTTTAGATTTATCTTTTGCTCAACCACAAATTGCAAAGATATGAAATTTGTTGCAAATATAGTCACTGCAAGTCGAATAAGTTCTTTACCTTTAGTGTATTTTCTCATGGTGTTTAGGACAATAGTGTGGTTGTATAGGTATTTGGATATGGATTTTTCCTTCTCCACAACCTCATGTATCCAATGAAACTTACCAATGTCCTCAAGCATTGAATCTTTGCAATGGGCAACACAATAGGTCCAAAAAATAGTGGGGTGCCTAATCTCAAAAAGTCTACTAGCAGCCATATAATTAGCTGCATTGTCAGTGACAATTTGTACAGCATGTTATTCTCCCACTTTTTGAACGACTTGGTCCATCATTTCAAAAATAAGTTGTGCAGTATTAAAACTTGTTTGAGGCATCCACTGATTTGAGAAACACTGTACCTACTGGACAAGATATAAGGAGACTTATTAAAGTTCTACTCCTCTGATCTGCCCATCCATTACTCATGATGGTGCACCCCATTTCTACCCATGATGAACAAAACTCAGATAGCACAAGCATGATATCTTCAACACCTTCTAATAGAAAATTTGTTCTAATGCTCTCTGATGAAGGGGCTTTGAACCCTAGAGCTGGAATAGCAACTACATCAATCATAGCTTACCAATAAGGACTTATGGCACAATCAAAAGGTTATTAGAATAGTACCAAAATTTAGCAATGGCCTTCCTTTCCTGACTATGGATATTTTTTTTCCAACCAATGGTATCCAAGGTAGGTTGGGAACCAGGTTTTTTTTTGGGAGAAAAAAAGGTGTTTATGTTTCCACCTCCAATGTTGAATGTAGGAGGATTCATTTGGCCTTGATTTTGACTTGGACTTGGAGGCATGTGTGGGAAACTTGGGAATTACATTGAGGATTCAACAAAGGGAGATGACAATGGGGTGGTGGAAGAAAAATTGTCAACTCCAGGAGTTCCTATTTCCTTTTTTTCTTTTCTTTATTTTCATTGTGCTGACTCAACATATCAATGGCCAAGGTTGCTTGGTGTTTGACATTTTCGTCAACATTTTTGCAGAGACCTATATCATGGTCGAGTATTTGTGCAAGGTGGTACTTGAATCTATAAATGCCTCCACTACATTTCGCTTTGCAAAATTTACAAAGTATCTTGGGGTCTCCAAGAGTCTTGTCACAATAAGCCCAAGCAAAGTCCTTCTCCTTGGCATTATTGTTGTTTTGGACTTGTGTTTGAATTGCGGCTTCTGTTTAGATTTGGATTTGTGCCTTCTATTTAATTTGGCTCCTGTAAAAGACAATAAAACATTAAAATTAAAAATTCCATATACAACTTCACAAAAAAGAGGGTTGGTTTTAAAGGATATGAGGTTTTGTTAAGGATCAAAGAGGAGTTTTTCTAGCAACACAAGCACATTTCGACCTAATATATCATTATGACCTTGAAACACAATTAGGTATATATGAGGAAATGCTACCTAAAGGAAATATTATCAACATATATTGCATTGTAATCTTGAATTTTCAAGTTTTTTAGCATAAGATGTTAGGATATTCCGACACATAGGAAATAGTTAAGTTCAACTTGGTCTAGTATAGAGTTAGGTATAGAGTTAGGTAAAGTGCGTTTCTTTACCGTTGTACATTTTATAACTTACAATCCGACGGTCACGATATGTAGTGATCCGACGGTTCACTCTCTCCTCGGTATTACCGACACTTGATCCGTGGCTTGACACCCGATTGGTCCATGAGTTCTATTTAAACCGCATGGAGGGTCATTGTTCGGGTAATCCATCCATGAGAGAAGCTTATGTAAATTTTCATTCTTTTATTAATAAATTGCCTGTAGTAGCCACGTTGGCGCAGGCCGTGGACTGTTTCCCTCTATGAGGGTTTTAACCACATCAAAATACTGGTGTATTGATCTATGATTTGTTTGTGAGCGGTGTCCTTTGGTGTTCTGTCTGAGGAACTTACGCTGTAAATTCCTACACTAGGAAGCAAGTTGCAACTAGCAATAAAATTGAAAATGGGACTCAAATGGGTAAACTATCATTTTTGTTGGATTATAGCACCAAGTTATTAATATGGGTTTGGATCATTATATTTTATGTCATTGATGTTGATTATTTTAGAGTGGAAAAAGGTGGAGGAATCAGTGCACAAGACCATATTTATTGCCGGGAGCCAGTTTGGGAAATTAAGGTCTGCAACCTTTCGGGAGCATTTGAGGCATCGAATGACATATTGCCTTTGGGGGCGAGAGATGAGGGAGGGGGGAAGGGAATAAAACTTATTTTATTTAAATTTTCATCTATTTTTTGCATTCGACAGACATATACCTTTCCAACGATGCAATAATCACCTCAATCGAAGTATGTATGCAAAACTTATGCCACCCAGAAGTGGACCTTCTTGTTTTGGCCATGAGAATTTGAAAGGATACCACATAAGCCCCCATAATTAATGGAAAATGGGCTATTCACATGATCATGACAAACAAGACGATAGAAGAGTCAATATTGTAACTGTAGTTAAGATTTGAAGGACTCAAACCTACCCACTAGTAGGCTATGAGGTTGTGTTATAACTAGGCCACTAAGAGGAAAAGGAGTTCCATTATTCTTAAGTATTTTTTGTTCCAGAGATGAAAAGAGGAGCCTAGATGGATAAGGAAAGAGTACACAAAATATTTGTACACTATAGTATCCCATTGGTCACATGCTTTACTTCTCTATACTTACATCCATTTTCTATTCAGATAAAGAGAGCAAAGCGACCTCACCTTCTAGTTGGGTTTCTCCCTAAAAGGGTCTCGCTTCTTCGGGTACTTTGCATACAATGGTCACCTCAAGCCTTCCCTCTTCACATTTGGTTTTCTTTGCTGAAAACATGAATGATAAAATGCATCAAATGGATACAAATCTAGAGCTTGGCTACAAGATGGAAAATGAGGGAAGCTATGCTACGTTATTAAGGAATACATCAGCCAACTTTTGCACATTTGCAAAGCGCATTGTTCCTAAAATTTCCATGATGCCATTATTAGGAAGGATGACACCAATTTCAAGAAAACTTGAAATCAATTTGCAGGATATGCATGTTGCCTTATTTGAAGAAATCTTAGAGTTGTCAAAGACTTGTTTTTCAACAAGACATGCTTGGTGTGCATTTGTGAAGTGTGCAAAATCAATATTTTAGATGGTGCAAGCCACAATATTTTTGGAACAACTTATCAAGACTAGCTACTTGAGAAACCTGTGATCGTATTGGTTGTCATACTCAACAACAGTTAAGGTCCACTTGTAGACAAGAGTGTGATGTTAGTAGAAGAGGGCGAGCGTTCTCTTGAAGCTGATAATGTTCAACCTCAAATGATAGAGTACGCAAAACCTGCCTTGGATGATATTCTACACGGAAACAGTAGTCTAGAAACTCCAAAAGAAAAATGGAATTTTGACACTCTTGTCGCACACTTATGGTCCTATTGTTATTTTTTAAATGATTTGACAACTGAAGTGCTAACAGAAAAGTGAAATAGTTATGAAGGTATATGCGAATTTCTTCAACTTCATGGTCAGGAGGCATGCTTGCAAAAAGGGGAGGACGTAGATATTGACCAATATTGACTGACTATGGAAGGAACATTTACAAGCATTGAAGTTTGTTCAACAAGTGGGTGGTTTGTGAACACAAGGCTGCAACTATGTGCAAGCACTATTCAATGGAGTGAATATACTGGCTGGTGCTGGCCTTCTTGGATAAGTCAAGCATTTTTATTTTTGTTTCCCTTAATTTGTCGTCACACAAGTTGTTATTTTGACTTTCTTGTAAATGTATTAGAAAAATTGCATAGATGAATCTAGCTACTAAAGGTTGAAAACACAACTTTGCAGAGCAAAAACACTAAAAGAAAATCGAAAGAGCAAAAGAATGATTCATTAGAAAATATGTTAGAATGCTCATGATATAGCATTACTGGGTGAAAATCCCAAGGTAATGCACCATAGTCATGATCAATGAGAAGAATCAACACCTACAACAAGTCCTGGAGAGAACTAGCCAATTGCAGAGTGAAAGAAGGAACAAATTAGTGAGTAAATCATGCAGAAGAGCTCACGAGTTGCAAAGTTAAAGAAGGAGAAAATTAGGGAGTAAATCATGCAGAAGAACTAACCAGTTCAGAGTTAAAGAAGGAGAAAATCAAGGAGTAAATCATGTAGAAGGAATCTTCCATCTAGTCCCTTGCTCTAACTAAGAGTCTGAATGTAGGTGTGTAGTACTTCCAATAGCCCCCCTGAACACCACCATGGGAAAAAATAGAAAATGGGCCCTCAAAACTAAGGCCAAAGGTCACCCAAAATATAGTGCAACTTGTACTAAAATTGAGGAAAGAGGGAAAATCTCGTGGGAAAACACCCCCCTCAAAATACAATGTAATCAAAAGAAAAGTGGAAGAAAAGACAGTTGCTAAGCAACTGTGTCCTTCACTCCAAGACGATCGCGTAGAGAGAGAAACTTCTTCTCAGTGAATGTCTTGTTGAAGATGTCTGTAGTCTGTTCTGCGGAAGGACATAACTACAAATCAATGACCCGATCATGTACTAAGTCTCTGATGTAGTGCATGTGGATCTCTATGTGCTTCGTCTGCTGCTACTGTAATGGATCCCTGCAAAATTTGAGAGTGCTCTGGTTGTCACACCAGGTGACAATGGGCTCGTGGAACTAGATGCCCAACTCAGTGAGGAAGTGTTGTAGCCAAAGAGCTTGAATGGTGATGTTGACTACTCCTCTGTACTCAGCCTCAGCTAAAGAGAGAGCAATAGCAACCTACTTCTTGCTCGACCAACAGATAGGGCCAGATCCTAGAGTGAGTGAATATCTAGTGGTGGACTTGCGGTCAATGTTGTCTCCCGCCCAATCAGAATCTGTGAAGCCAATGAGATTCAATGAAGTGCCTGCTGCATAGTGAATCCCGAAGGTGATGGTGTCCTGCACATATTGGAGGATGTGCATGGTAGCATTCCAGTCTAGCTCATGTGGCTCTTGCATGTATCTTTAAATTGCCCCTACTACATATGGGAGATTTGGTATGGAGTGGGTCAGGTACAATAAGCTCCCCACTAGCTGTCGGCAGAGAGTGCTTTCAACTAATTGTGTGTCACCTCCATCCTCAAGATGGACCCGAGATAGAAAAGGAGTCAATGCTGGCTTGTACTTAGTCATGTGAAATATCTCGAGATCCCGTACATACTTAGCCTGAGAGAGTTTGGTGCCTGTGGCATCCTGGCTAATCTCAAGACGAAGAAAGAAGTGTAATGACCCATGTCCGTCATCAAGAACCTATCACGCAAGGCCCTCTTGACTATAGCAATGGTTGAAGCTGAGCTACCGGTGATGAGGAGATCATCCACATACAAAACTAAGATAAGAAGAGAATAATTTGTCCTGAGCATGTAAACATTCGGATTAGACTTACATCTTTTGAAGTTTTGTGATAAGAGAAAATAATCCATCTTTGCATACCAAGCTCTCAGGCCTACTTAATGCCATAGAGAGATTTCTTCAGTCTGCAGACCAAAGATGAATCCTGAATGAAACCATGTGGCTTCTCCATGTAAATCTCCTCTGATAGGTCTTCATGAAGAAAAGCATTCTTCACATCCATCTGATGTACTTCCCATCCCTGGGAAGTTGCAATGGTAAGTGTAAGGCATATGGAATCCATCTTTGCTACTCGAGCAAAGGTCTCATCGTAATCAATCCCATTAACTTATTAGAAGCCTTTAGCTACTAGCCTTGCTTTCCATCTGGTGATTTTCCCATCTGTAGCACTCTTGGTCGTGTAAACCCATTTACATCAGAAAAGTTTCCTTCCTGAAGGAAGGGGGACTGGATCCCAGGTCTGGTTCTTAAGGAGGGAGTTATACTCCTCCTCCATGGTTGACTCCCAAGATGGATGCCCAGCAACCTCAGCATAACACTGTGGATCAGAAGACTAAACCAAATGACAATGCCAGGATGGCGATGCTTCAGCAACAGTGAGGGTAAGAAGAGGCTCAATAAACTCTGATCTAGTCCTATGCAAATTAGAATTATCCCCCACAAGACCATTTATAGAAATTGGGTGGTCTAGTGCCTATATCTCACGTAAGCTCCTTATTCTCTGATTTATGACAGGGGAATTTGATTCACTGCTAGAAGCTCGATCTAGGCTTGGATGTGGATCATCATATGCATGCACTGGATCTGTATCTGAAGACTCTATCTCTACATTTGCATTCTCTACCACAACATCTGCATGCTCTGTATCTACATCTGAGTGTACTGAGTCATCATCTCAGACATGAGGTAGATAAAAGGTGTTTGCATGCAGCAATTGAGGTGCATGAAAGATACTTTCTTCGAATTTGACACTTCACTCAATGATGAGCTTGTCCGTAGAGGAAATCAGGAGTTGGTATCCCTTCACACCATTAGGGTATCCAATAAATATGCACTCAATTCTCTATCGATCAAGAGCTTTCCTCTTTTCAAAGGGGATCCTGGCCCATGCTCGGGAGCTGAAAACACGACGTGGGTGACCTCTGGTTTAGTGCCGCTCCAAGCGTCAAAGCAGGTCTGATACTTGACAAACCTATGAGGAGATCTGTTCTGGATGTAGTTAGCACAATTAAGGGCTTCGACCCATAGCTTATGAGGCAGTGACTTAGCATGCAACATGCAGGAAGCCATCTCTTTAAGAGATCGGTTCTTTCTCTCAGCAACTTCGTTCTACTGTGGAGTGTATGGAACTGTGTACTGCAATTGTATGCCAGACTCAAGGCAAATGTTCTTAAGTGCTGTGTTAGCATATTCCCCCCCATTGTCTGTATGGAGTGCTTGGATCTTTCTCTCTGACTGTGTCTCAACTAGTGTTTTGAAATCTTCAAAGTGCACAAAAACTTCAGATTTGTTCCTGAGAAGATACACCCAAGTATACCGTGAGAAATCATTAATAAATGTAAGCACATACCTTGCTTTGTTGATGAAAGGATGAGGAAAAGGCCCCATGAGATCACTATCAGTCAAATCTAGAGGAGAGGATGCTCTGTGAGTCTTGCCAGTGTCAAACGTTTCTCTAGGATGTTTTCCAAGGACACACCCTTCACAAACTCCTTTGGAGAAACTGATATTTGGCAAGCCTTCCACCATCTCATGGTTGCTTAGCTACTGCATATACCTATAATTTAAGTGACTAAACATATCATACTAAAGCCTACTACTATCAACAGCATGTGTAAGCAATAAGGAGGATTCAGATTCAATAAATTCAGAAAACATATACAGTCTGCCTCCATTGTTTACCTCACTAGTTGCAATTTCGGAGCTGCTATGTAGGTCATATATGTTCACTACATCTGGAGTGAATTCCACTCTCTTTCTGGTGCCAGAATGAGTTATCTAATAAACTGAAAGTAGGTTTACCAAAAGTTTTGGAACATGAAGCACATCTTCAAAACTTCCGTGTAAAAGTTCCACTCTACCTTTCCCGATGACCTCAATAGCTGAGTCATCTCCCATGAGGATGGGAGGTCGTTTACATGCATCCAAAGAGGAATAGACTTCCTTTGTAGCAAAAATATGATGTGATGTACCAGAATCTATAATACATGCATCAGGGGAAGAATTAATTGTGACTAAAGCATGAAAATTGTTACCATTCCCGTGTGCCGGATCCTCAGTTTTCTTCTTTGCGTTCTAAGGGATGTGGTTCCCAAGGTTGTTCTTCTGAAGGATTTCTTCCATTTGGCTGATTTTTTTCTTCGTGAAAGAGGATTCTGGATGGAATCCTCTTTGAAAGTAGTTTCATTTGATTCCTTTCTTCCCTTTCGCATTTCTCAAGTTGGAGGAGTCATTGAAGGGCTTAGTGTACCCTTCGTTCTTTGGATGGGAATGCACTTTTCCCTTGTGTTTTTGCTGCTGAGTTTTCTGATTTGAATCAGATCTGTGATTTTTATTATGGCTGCCATCATGCAGAACAAGTGCATTCACTTTCGGAGGTTTGGCTTTCCCCATGCCAATGAGTTTATCGTGCTTAAAAGTAAGGGACTCCATGAACTCTTTGAGAGAAGGCATAATGTAGGATTTATGTGTTGCAAGCCTTATTGAATGAAATGTAGACACAAAGATGGTGTACTCCAGTCTGAGATTTCACATAATAGAGAGAACATGGTGACTCTTCTCCTTGTATTTGTCAATTCGACAACCCTTGAGTTGAAGTAATAGATCATTATATTTGGTGAAGAAGTCTTGAATTTTGTCACAGTTCCATGGATCCAATGAAAGGTGCTCTTCTTAAAACATATGTCCTTTCATCTCATCCTATTTCACATAGATTTCTTCAACCTTTTTCCAAATCTCATTGGGAGTATTGCAAGTAGATATATGAAAGTGCAACTCTGGGGAGATGCACATGCATATGAATCCGTGGGCCTCATCCATGCAGTTGAGGTACCTAGATTTCTCTATCGATGAAGTGGTTTCCACTTCTGCAACCATGATAATCCTGTACAACCCCTTTTCATGAAGGTATTGAGCCATTTGGTCCTTCCATTCATGATAGTTGTACAGTGTTCTGATTGATGCTTTGCGAAACTCCACTTTTCTGTCAATCTTCTATATCCAAGCTATAATACCTACAAAATAAAGTACTTGTGCACCTTTTATCTAGCAACCTGTGGGCTCTGATATTATGTAGATGTGTTAGAAAACATACACAGATGAATCTAGCTAGTAAAGGTTGAACACACAGCTTTGCAGAGCAAAAACACTAAAAGAAAATCGAATGAACAAAAGAATGATTCATTATAAAATAGGTTACAATGCTCATGATATAGCATTATTGGGTGAAGATCCCAAGGTAATGCACCATAGTGGTGATGAATGAGAAGACTCAACACCTACAACAAGTTCCAAAGAGAACTAGCCAATTGTGGAGTGAAATAAGGAGCAAATCAGGGAGTAAATCATGCAGAAGAACTAACCAGTTTCGGAGTTAAATAAGGAGCAAATCAGGGAGTAAATGATGCAGAAGAACTAACCAGTTGTGGAGTTAAAGAAGGAGAAAATCAAGGAGTAAATCATGTATAAGGAATCTTTCATGTAGCCCCATGCTCTAACTAAGAGTCTGCATGTAGGTGTGTAGTACTTCCAACAATTCTTGGGCATAAACCAATGTTATACCTCTTGTAAGTGCCCAAAGAGATCTATGGTCCACAAAACTCACGTTGAGATCAATGGTATTAGATGGCTTATGGCACAATGAAGTTTAACAAATAAGGGAGCGTCGAGAAGTTGATTCTACAAAAATAATTATCAAAGTGATTGACACCACTCGCCTCTATTCCAAAACCCCCCTGAAGTAGTCCTAAGAGAAAAATCTAGTTTCTTCAGCATGTACTTCGAAGAAAAAACACCAAGACTGACATCAAATGTTCATCCTCCAAAAACATATATATTATGTTATGACAAAGAATCAGGACATATTTTTTTTAAAAAGCCATATCATATATATATATATATATATATATATATATATATAATATTTCAAAAATTGTAATCTCTATTTTTTTTTTTTTAAGTAAATAGGTTTTTATAATGGTTTAAAGAAGTGTTTTGTAAGTAATTCCAAGAGTCATTTCCAAAACTGTTTCTATTTTTGCAATTAGTCACTTAGGCTGGGGAACGAGAATATAAGTTTGAAAATGACATTTTGTAAGGTTTCAGAGCATTGGCTTCACGATTCGCTTGTAATAATGAAATATCCAAAAAAATAGTGTTATTCAAATTGTACTTGAATATACATCGACAGCAATTTCTAACTAGTGATGTTATACTTTACATGCCTATTACAAGTCCTAGAATTATATTATCAAATTGTGGGTTTATTGGACTTTTTCTTTTTTTCATAATTGATGATAAAATGAAGCTTCCACACTTATCCTTAGTCATGAACTAGATTCTCCACACTTAGCCTTTGCCACAAACTAGTTTTTCCACTTCAATAGACAATAATAGACATTATGAACATGCTATGCTAGGTCCTTATGGTGTGTCTACTTATGCACTCAAATTTTAATTCACTATATTAGATTTTTGGCACCCAACTCTTGGCATTGTACATTCATAAAGACAAGAATCAACCTATTGTAAACGTTGGAGTTTGGTTAATAGAAGGTAGAAGTCCCTTCAATATCTTCTCATATATTGCAACCACTATGTACATTAGTTAGTTTAAATTGTGTCACTGGTGGTGCATCATTTATTTGTATCAATACATATGTTTTAGTGGTGCATCACTTATGTCCCACATCTAATATAGTATATAATAGAATGTGCACATTGCTTGATTGAATTGATGCTTAACTATGTCCATATAGCATCTCATTAGTTCATAACATCCATAAATATAATTAACAAACATAACATCCCAAGAAAAATCCATAAAGAGAAAGTTTTTGTTGACCTGTTACGGAAAAATGAGGCTTTCGAATAGAATAGAAAAATTCATATGAAAATTAAGTTTTCCACCTTTATTAAAAATCCCCACACTTACTTTAACTTGTATTCCAAAAACTAGCCCTATGCAAAGTAGAATTCATAATTGCAAGTTGAAGAATGTTGATTGAAAGTCATACATACATACAAGGTTTTTCTCTTGTTGTTTTAACTACTATCTTATCTCTTTTGGAATCAATAAATGGATGCTAAAATCCAAACAAAATAGAAAAATCATTTTCTAAAATCCAAATAAACAAGAGAAGCTTGAAGATAAATTATGCATCTTAGTTTGAATTAGTATAAATTATTTTGGTTTATTGCCCATATTTTTCATTAATGGTTGTTTGATTTATTAGAGTCCTCACAAGTCGTTTAGAATCCATGATAATTTATTTTTAGCATCTCAGTTGTGTCCTTACAACATCTCTTGATTATCACTTTTTATTTTCTCTTGATTGTCATTTTTGGTTTTAAACCCCTCAACAAAATACACAATATGTCCCTAAATGGCTCTAGGAAGCAAGATTAAACTGGCCATCAGTTTCAAACCGAGAATCGGATGGAAAAATTGTTTATTCCATTGCACTTGAAATAGATCATAGATAGGGACACCCACTTCTAGGATTACATTGGCCATAGAACGATTTATTTGAGGATCTTTGTAGCTAGAGATTTGTTAAGTAAAGACCAATGCAAATTTTGCACAAGGCGTGGATTTTGCAAAACACTAGCTCAAGCACTTGTGGGTAGTGTGCTTGCATGGGGCTTGTCCAAACATACTTTCCAAAGCTTACATAACTCATTTTTTCTTCTTACTTTGATTCTAGTTCACCTAAACAAAAATCACCATATGTCCTTGAATGGCTTCGAGAAGTGAGATGCAATTGGACATTAAACTCAAAACATGACTTGAATATATGAACCATAAATTCCATTGGACTCTTGATGTTAGGTTGCAACTAGGGACAACCCATCCTAAGGTTCCATAGGTCAAAAAATGACTTATCTGATGATCTTTTAATCTATGTTTTCACTTAGTAAAGAATAATGCAAACATTGCACAAGGTGATGGGTTTTGCAAAACAATGGCTTCAATGATTATGGGTAGAATGCTCACTTGGACCTTGTACAAAAGAATTTTATAGGGCTTATACACTTTTTATTCTCAATTTGGTTTTGACACCCACAAAAAAATTACAATAAGTACTTTAACGACTCTAGGAATTGGGTTACAGCTAGTCATAAAATTAAATTCGAGACTTGGATGGGAAAATTATTGATTTCATTGAAATACTAGCAGTAGACTACATCTAGGGAAACCCCATCCTATGATTCTATATGCTATAAAATGATTTATTTTATGATATTTGGATATTAGGTCTTCATTAGTAAAGAACCATGTAACTTTTGCTCAAGTGGTTTGATTTTGCATAACGATGGCTCAAGTGATTGTGGCTAGCATGCAGAAAGGGGCCATGTCTAAGCACATCTGATAGATATTATGGAGATCATTTTTCTTCTAAATTTGAACCCTAAAAAAAGACCACATGTATTTGAGTGGCTATAGGAAGTGAGATACAAGTAAAAATAAAATTAAAACAAAGACGCAGATGGGTGAAATGTTGATTAAATTAAACTGTTGGCATGAGGTTGCAACTAGGGTTATCACCCTCCTAAGTCTCTACGGGTCAAAAATCAATTTGTTTAATGATCTTCAAATATAAGGTTTCACTCAAAAAACCAATGCAAATTTTATACAAGGATATAACATTGAAAAATGATATATAAAGTGATTAAGGGTAGCGCACTTCCATGGGCCTTGGATAAACACAATTTCTAAAGTTTATGGAATTCTTTTTATTTTCTCGAATTATTTTTTATATGCCCAAGACAGATTCACAATGTGTCCCTAAATGGCTCTAGGAAGTGAGTTACAATAGGCCACAAAATTTGAAATGCGACTTGGATGGGAAAGTTGTTTATTCTATTTCAATCCTAGCACCATGTTACAATTAGAGACACCCCCCTTAAAGGATTACATAGGATGGAAACTGACTTATTTGAGGATCTTCATAGCTAGGTTTTTTCTCAATAAAGATTAATGCAAATTTTGCACAAGCATATGCGTTTTGCAAAACATAAGCCTTGAGAAATTGTGGATAGCATGATCACATGGCTCATGTCCAAACACACTTTCCAAAGCTAATGAAACCCATTTTTTCTACTTGGTTTGGTTTTTGTACCTCTAAATTTTTTTTATTATATGTCCTTAAAAGGATCTCGAAAGCAAGATGCAACTCACCATAAAATTAAAACTATGACTCAAATGGTTGAAATATCAATTCATTTGGACTCATGAAACTATGTTCCTACTAGGCAAACCCCATTCAAATGATTCCATTATTCAAAACTTGATCTATTTTAGGATCTCTGAATATAGGTTTTCACTCTATCGTGACCAATGCATATTTTCCACAATAGGATGGTTTTGAAAAAAGACTACTTGAGAAATTATGGGTAGCATGCTCACATGCGCCTTGCCCAAAAACACCTTCCAAAGCATTCAGACCCTAGATTTGTTTCTCATTTTCCTTTTCATATCAATGTACTAAATTCATAATATGTCCCTAAATGGCTCTAGGTGTTAGGATATTCCGACACATAGGAAATAGTTAAGTTCAACTTGGTCTAGTATAGAGTTAGGTATAGAGTTAGGTAAAGTGTGTTTCTTTACCGTTGTACATTTTGTAACTTACAATCCGACGGTCACGATATGTAGTGATCCGACGGTTCATTCTCTCCTCGGTATTACCGACACTTGATCCATGGCTTGACC
>APFE030280379.1:111864-133036 GCA_000404065.3 Pinus taeda | reverse complement strand
ATATTGTTCAACAGATGATCAAGTTGCAGACATCTTCACAAAGGCTCTCAAAGAGGCGAAGTTCACTAAACTTCGATATATGCTTGGAGTTCAGGAAGTTGTCACTAAGGGGGGATAGGCTCTAGTGCCTCCTTCCTTCTCCTATTGTGTCATATTTGTAAATCCTTCAATCCTATCCCAATTTTTTCTTAAGGGGGGATGTTAGGATATTCCGACACATAGGAAATAGTTAAGTTCAACTTGGTCTAGTATAGAGTTAGGTATAGAGTTAGGTAAAGTGTGTTTCTTTACCGTTGTACATTTTGTAACTTACAATCTGACGGTCACGATATGGAGTGATCCGACGGTTCATTCTCTCCTCGGTATTACCGACACTTGATCCGTGGCTTGACACCCGATTGGTCCATGAATTCTATTTAAATCGCATGGAGGGTCATTTGTAGGTTAACCGTGCATGAGAGAAGCTTATGTAAATTTTCATTCTTTTATTAATAAATTGCCTGTAGTAGTCACGTTGGCGCAGGCCGTGGACTGTTTCCCTCTATGAGGGTTTTAACCACGTCAAAATACTGGTGTATTGATCTGTGATTTGTTTGTGAGCGGTGTCGTTTGGTGTTCTGTCTGAGGAACTTACGCTGTAAATTCCTACACTAGGAAGCAAGTTGCAACTAGGAATAAAATTCAAAATGGGACTCAAATGGGTAAACTATCATTTTTGTTGGATTATAGCACCAAGTTATTAATATGGGTTTGGATCATTATATTTTATGTCATTGATGTTGATTATTTTAGAGTGGAAAAAGGTGGAGGAATCAGTTCACAAGACCATATTTATTGTCGGGAGCCAGTTTGGGAAATTAAGGTCTGCAACCTTTCGGGAGCATTTGAGGCATCGAATGACATATTGCCTTTCGGGGCGAGAGACGAGGGAGGGGGGAAGGGAATAAAACTTATTTTATTTAAATTTTCACCTATTTTTTGCATTCGACAGACATATACCTTTCCAACGATGCAATAATCACCTCAATCGAAGTATGTATGCAAAACTTATGCCACCCAGAAGTGAACCTTCTTGTTTTGGCCATGAGAATTTGAAAGGATACCACATAAGCCCCCATAATTAATGGAAAATGGGCTATCCACATGATCATGACAAACAAGACGATAGAAGAGTCAATATTGTAACTGTAGTTAAGATTTGAAGGACGCAAACCTACCCACTAGTAGGCTATGAGGTTGTGTTATAACTAGGCCACTAAGAGGAAAAGGAGTTCCATTATTCTTAAGTATTTTTTGTTCCAGAGATGAAAAGAGGAGCCTAGATGGATAAGGAAAGAGTACACAAAATATTTGTACACTATAGTATCCCATTGGTCACATGCTTTACTTCTCTATACTTACATCCATTTTCTATTCAGATAAAGAGAGCAAAGCGACCTCACCTTATAGTTGGGTTTCTCCCTAAAAGGGTCTCGCTTGTTACATCTTGTCTCAATCATGGTTTGTGAGTTTTCATTTTGTTTTTCTCTATTTTCATCATGATTATAATTTGTATGCATATGCAATAAATAATAATTTATAGATCCAAAAAGCTAAAGAAAAATAAACCCACATAGTGTAGATTTATTATTTTTAAGAATAATTTATCACATTTGTTGTGATGAATTATCCAATGGAATATAGTAGTTGATAATGAGATACAAATATTTATAAACTCCCCATTGCTGAACATTAGGTCGTACAAGTAATCTATTATAAAATCAAGTGAGGTGAATAATTAGTTGTAGCAGATATTAGAACAAGATGGCATTATGTTGAGTACATCACCATGTGGGTCACACATTAGCATTTTGACAATGAAGGATGGGACTTGAATAATGTCTATTGATCACAAGGAATTGAACAAAATGACGCTCAATAAAAGGTGACCACTTCCCAAAATCGATGATTTGATGGAATAATTTCAACAAGTGAAATACTTCACCAAGCTAATCTTAAAGTTTGTATATCATCAAGTCTGAGTTAGAGAAGAAGAGACTTTGTGTTGGAAAATGTGGCTAGTTTTGTTCTTCATAATTGTTAATGCACTCAAGTCAATGTGTATATCTTCTGTTACAAAAAAAGGAGGAAATAAAAATATTACTTTTTAAGCATAGGTTTCATGCTCCATTTTGATGGTCATATAGATTAAGCATGGTCTTCATGCTTTTAGGGTTTTTCATGTCAATTTTCTTGGGTTGAGAGAGTCATTTTCAATTTTATCAGACCCTTTTGGGAAATTTGTAACATTTAAAAAAATTTGATTTTGAGTCTAGAAAGTCCTATAACCCTCCAAACATAGGTAAGCTCAGGAAGTGTCAAGTCAACCTAAAGAAGGCTATTTGACCTCATTGAAAGCCTATAAATAGAAGTAGATTCAATCTCGTTTAGTCTCCAATTTTATATCTCAAGAAGAAGTTTGATCAAAAGATGGGAACATGAAGAAATATAGAGTGAAGGTCAAGGAAGCAAGGAGAAATCAAGAAGAAGAAGAAGAAGAAGAAACTATTTTTGGGCCATTTTTCTCTCGCACGTGAAAATAAGCTAGGGTTTTTGCAACTAGTGTAGGGTCGATGATTGCAGGTCAAAGTTGCAGGGTCGAATCTAGGGGCCAAAGTTGAGGTTGGAAAATTTTTTAAACGTAATTGATCTTTGCTAATTTGGTTGATCTCTTACCTAATTAGAAGGGATTCTTAGAGGGTTGAAATCATGCTTGGGGGAGGACTTTGTCTATGGTTTTGGGTATTGGTTTTCTCATTTGAGGTAGATTCTATAAGAAGAGAAGATATTTTTTGGGCTTTCCCCTTAGAGGGGTTTTCCTTGGAGCCTAATACTTGTGTCCATTTCCTTTATTGTTTTTTCTCTTCATAATTGTTTGATGAAAATACCTAATAAAGAAACACAAGAATATAAATGAAATTCATAAGCAATTATTAACGTTAAGGAGAGATTGAATTAACAGTTTCCTACTGCATTCTCCAACATGGTATTAGAGCTAAGGTGAAATAGAGAAGGTAAATAGATAATCATCTCATTGACATAAGAAGGGATTACTTGACAAGTGGAATCATTTGTAGAAGGACACAAATAAGAAAAAGATGTATTGATCTAGAAGGAGCGTTACTAGATCAAGTTTTCATCAAAGAGTTCATCATCACAAGAATAATCAAGCTCTTGGTGAAGAAAGGAAGAATAGAGGTCTTGTTGAATCTCTCTAGTGCACTTTGTTGTATCTCTAAGATGATAATGGTCAGCTATCATGCTAGAGCATCTAAGATAATTGTTTTGGGGGTTTTGTTTTAATCTGGAGGACTAATGTATGAAACAAATGTAACACTATAATGCCTAACCTTGTGAATAATATTAATATCAAAGCATAGGGCTTCTATAAAATTTCACACAGTGATATAGCTTGTATGCTAGCGAGGAGAAACAAAGAAATAATATGATTATCACAGTTTTCAAATTCAAAATTAAATAATCATAAGTATGAAAACCTTTAAACTATGTTTAGAAGGTTTAAGAGAATATGCTTAAGCTTACAAAAGATGTTGATGATTTATTGATTTAGAGGGAACTAATTAAGCAAACAGTCCATTAATTCATTCTCTTTATAGATTATCACTTCATAAGCTTATAGAATAGATTGAAACCCAATTATTCCTACCTAGTTATCTCCGTAAGACATAATAATATGAAGAAAAACATAGTGAGTAATACTGGAAAAAGTTATAGGAAACACAAACTGTGTAAAATAGAATTCAGAATCCTTTGCTTTGTATTAATGATCAAGAAAAGTCAAGTACATCAAATGTTTAGAAATTATTCTTCAAAGGTGAAACCCTTAATAACTCGTGAAGAGAGTTATTTATAGAACAATAGAACTAAGAAAATATCCTAAACTATTTTTATAAAAATAGATTATCAAAATAAAGACTGTTAGTTGATATAGCACTATTTTGATGTTGTGCTACTGGTGACTATCACTGAAAAACTTAAAATTGTTGAAGTTGGCTGACTGTTCCTCCAAAAGTGAAATGCTATTTGATTTTCATGTTGGATGTCATATTACATATGACCTTTCATCTGATACACTTTGGCTTATATTTCTTTATCTGTCTCCTCTGTTTAGTCTTTCACCATGAATGCTCTGTCACCTACTTTTACTTTTACCAGTCACAGTAAATCTCATCATCTGGTATTGTTTACTCTTATCCTACTTTTATGTCTTTAGTAAAACTGGATTTCACTAAAGACCTGTTTGACTTCATGTGAAAATGTGATATGTTTTTGTTGATTTATCTTTGTTTTAACAGTCACTGCCTCTGTGTAAATGATTTCTTTTGCTCTGCGTATAATTGTATTTTCCTTCTGAATAAATCCTTTTGAGTAGATTTCTTTGCGAATCTTAGAGTAAATAGGTTTTGGAACTTGTATCAAAACTGTTTATCCAAGCTTCTGGCCTTCTAATCACCTGCAAAATAAAGCAATTTATTAATAAAAACATAAGTTGGTAGGGAGGTGATAATGGTTTCAGGGAACAGGAAAGTCTATCGATGGAGTCTGGAGCATGTTCGAGAGGTAAACAATGGTCAAATTGGGTTGCAGATGCTCTGGGTGATGCAGGAAATCTTAGGTTGGTTTCACTGTGCAAATGGGCAAAAAGAGAAAAAATGAGGGTCTTTGGATTTTTAACGAGTAATGTTTAAAATTTGGTGCAGAATTCGATAAGTGAATAGTAGATAGTTTCAGCCTACGCGGGGAGGCAGTATTAAGGTTCATCACACCTCTTTTGGTAGTCAGGCAATTTTTCCATGAGAGCACGTGAGCTCACATAAAGCTGCCACGTAACCGAAAGGGGCCCAAGAAAAATAATGAATCTCATGTGCTCTCGGGTGGGTAAAGCTCAGAATGAAAATCAACACAATATGGATGTGCACTATTAGATCCGGGGGTGCAATATCTAATGGGTGTCACATGGTGGAAATCCACGGAGGGAAATTGGGTGGAGATTAGTAGGGCCTGATGAATAATTAGAATGGATTTGTAATTAATTAATGAATAAAGCGGGTTAAAAATATAATGAACGGGTTCATGGAGTGGGATTATGGTTAAATCTGAAGGGGTTTGTTAACCGCACCAAGGGGGTAGGTTAAAAGGTTTTATATATTGAGAAAATGTGAATATAGTAGAGGCTTGTTAAGTAATGTGTGGGGGAAGTGATGCGGCAATTAGTTTCAGGATTTCAAGTCCCAAAACACTAAAAATAGGATAAGGTTGTTTAAGTGGGCGGTATAGAAAACTGCTTATTTCGGACACCCCGCTGATAAAGATCGGATGATGAATGAGGGTCGAAAAGGGATGTGGGTCATCAGATGATGGAAGGGTGTGTGGGATGAGAGGTGAGGTGGTGGGTGTTTAACAGATGAGCAGAATTGGTGGTGGGGTCACGATTTCAAAGGAAAAGGTTTATTAACTGCACCAAGGGTGGTGGGTTAAAAGGATTTATATCAGGAAAATTGAATTTGTGTATTAATTAAGATAAAGCGGGGGAGAGACAAAAATTAGGATAAAGGGTGTTTATAGGTTAAAAGGGTTTTTTCGGGAAAAATATGAATGGCAGAGTTAAAGTTAAATAATGCGGGGGGCAATTTAAACTTAGAATAAAGGGGTTTTATGGTTTTTTTGGGTGAAATAGGGAAATTAATAAGGGGAAAATGATTTTTTCAAAGGGGAATGTTTTTGACATGAGGGAAAAGGGTTTTTGTGTAGCGGAATGACCTTTGGAGGGTAATTGGTTAGGAAAGTGTGCGAAACCAAGGGGCAAAGGGGAAAATGAAGGGAAAAGGGGAAATTAGTAAGTATGTAGTGGGGGATGAAATGAAATGAGGGGAAGTTTAATTAAATAAGCTTGTAAACATCTTTTCAATTTCATAACTGCTCCTGCACACTGAAACTTATGATCAAGCATGATAAATGTGCTTATGCTTTGATGACATTGTACTTCTGCAACCTTTATTCTACCTACCCTTTACTTATCATAACATTCTTTCTTCACTTTATTAGGTGCATTTAAGCTAGCAAACCCTTTATTTATTTTCATGAATAATCTACCTCTATACCTTATTCTCTCCATTGTCTCAGATTAAACTATTGACACAATGTTTTTTTCTACCTATGATAATCAATTTAAAACAAATCCAATTATGATTAAACTCTATAATTGGATTAAATAAACTAGTGTGGCATCTAAATAAACTGCACACAACTATTATTTTCAAAATTGAATTAGAGTAAAAGTAGTGGCATTTAGATTTGCAACACTTTTAGAGTTTATTATTTTTTTCTTTTCTCTCTAAACTAACATTTTATTTTTTCCTTCATTTTTTAGGGCATCTATTCTAACATTTGCTTTGATATGGACATATTTATCAAAATATTTTCTAACATTTTTATTCAATATTCTTTTTGTCCATATCCTACCTTAACATATTTTCCAAAAATATTTTCATTTTTTGGAGTAATATATTTTAACTTACCAAAACCAAAAAATGCTACAACATCAGCTCCATCCGCGGACTGCTTTCTCCTGTAGAATGAAAAGAACCTGTAGATCCATGTGCCTTCTCCTTAGGCTATGGAGTCTTTTGCTGTAAAAAATCACACTAACAACTTGAAAAGTAAAAGAAACAATTTTTTTTACAATGGTAGTAATGAAATCTACTTCAACTTCTCAGTACTGAATGTAATGTTTGAGAAAACTTTAATTTATAGGATAAGTGGAATATAGCCCCTCAAGATTTTGTAGCACAAAAGTGTTATTTCCCTTCGCTTCAGCAATTGCTAAAGGTCCAAACCACAGGTTGTCAAACTTTCCATGTTTTACCTTTTCTTCTCTCCTAGAATCCCATCTTAGAACTAGATCACCTTCCTTGAAGTCCCTTTCACTGGATCTTCTTTCAAACAAGCTCTTCATCTTATTCTAATATTTTTTCAATTTGTATCGAACTTCATCTCTGTTTTCGTTTAGTTCAATAATCTGATTTATTCTCCTTGAAAAATCATCAGGTTCATCTGTTCAATCCTGTAGGATTTTTAAAACAGGGAAGGCCAAATTGGTAGGGAAGATTGCATCTTTCCCATAAACTATCTGGAAGGGAGATTTTTAAATAGATCTCTTTGGAGTAATTATGTTTTCCCATATTGCATAAATTAAATGAGAGTCCCAACTCTTTTTATGATCTACTAGAGTCTTTTTTATTACCTTTACCAGACTTTTATTTGAGGATTCTGCAAGGCCATTACCTTGTGGGTAATATGGAGTTGAATGATGTAACAAAATCTAATATTTCTGGAAAATCTCAATCAATTTAACACTAGAAAAAGTTGTTTCATTATCAGTGCCAATTTCAATTGGGCAACCAAATCTCGATAAGATGTTCTTTTCAATAAACTTGATTACTACTGAAATAGTAGAATTTCTCAACGGAATTGATTCAACCCATTTATTGAAGTATTCTGTTGCAGTGAGGATCCATTTATGCTGATTACTTCATGTTCGATGAATCTCTCCAACAAAATCTAATCCCCATTGGAGAAAAGTTTTTGAGACTATTGATGGAACCAGTGGATGAGCTGCTAATTTTTGCTTACTAGCAAACATTTGACAAGGAACACAACATCTGACCTTTGCTCCTACTGGTAAGAATAATGTTGTCCAACAAAATCCTCCCCTTAATATATTATATGTTGTTTCTCTCCAGGCACAATATCCTCCACAAAATATTGTATGAAACGGGTCAATGATTCCTTCAGTTTCTGATTCTCTTAAACATAATATCAAAACATTTAGCGGGTCTTTCCATTACAAATTTTCATTTATGATACAATACTTGACCACTTTTAGTTTGAGAGTTTTACACTTGCTTTTGGAGAATGATGCTAGTCATTCAAAATGGATAAAGAAATTTACAATGTCTTTGTACCAATCTCACAACAGAAATTTGTCATCAATGTATAAAGGGCAGATCTGATTTGAACATAAAGGTTCTTGTGGATTCTTTTCTTTAGGATGAAGGGAAGCTTCTTGTGTATTCTTCTTATCTAAAGTTTGAGAAGGTTCTTGTGGATTCTTTCCTTGTATCTCTAAAATAGAATTGAGTCCAAGAACTTTATAGTTGGATTCAACTAGAAGCTTAGCTAATCCCTGGCCTTTTACTAGCTTTGTAGTTTTGATAGTTAGATCAAACTCCAATATTTGAGTGATCCATATACCTCTCTTTCCATGAGCGTCTGGTTGAGTTAAAATGATTTTCATATCTATTGGCTTGTTAGGGCCTGACCCAGGTTCGGAGTTAATTAGCCAAAAAAATCCACGTACTACTGGCCCTTTCGGTAACAACCCATGGAGCATAGACTAAGGTCCCACCCGAAGTAGTATGGGAGGGTGCTGGAACTAGGTTTCTGCAACATTGAGATGTTTGAGAGGTCCGACTAGTCTAGTTGTGCATCCCTGCCTTCACTTCCCTATTCCTTACATCCTAATACACTACCTTTGCGTAGCCCTAACCAGGGGTTGTGGATCTTTCACGCTACTAGATCACCGTTTTGCGCTATTACCAAAGACCTTACTTATCTTCTTATACCAGTTAATTGCCTTTGCGTACTTGGATATCTCACATTATATTTATTTATACAAAGCATTCATATGAGTTGGCACAAGAAATAAACAATATATTTGAAAATTATACCCAATCATACATTAAATCAGGAAAATATGGAAAAAAATATGGTAAACTTCTCTTTATTGATTCTTCCAACTATTACAGACTCGACCTTCTCTATGAAGCTGCGAACTACTAGGCCTCTGTGCACTTAGCTGCAGAGCCTTCTCATATTTTATGACCCAAAGGCACACTTTCACTCAATCACTTAGACTTATCATCCTCTTATGTTATGCTATTAGTTATTCTATACAATTAGAGCCTCCCTCTATTTATACAATCCCATGGTTCACAGACCATGGGTAGGTCTATGCAGCTGACATTACATTACAAAAACTAGGGCAGACAACCCTATCACTGTATTATGATTTCGCACTCCACGCCCAAAATTCGCGGAGCTTTTACAAAAGGATTTGGTCAAAGCTTAGGCTTTAAGCCCCAAAACATGCCTTGGGGGGATTCCATGCCCAATAGGCCCCCAACACAAACATTGTGACTCATCATCGATTCAATTTGTTGGCGAAGAGATCTTCAAGCAGAATCCTTCTAGCTCTGCTCGAACTACTGCAAGGTCGGCAATGCACTGAGCTGCTGCGTGTTGGATCTGTTGTACGTGTTGTTGCGAGATCGTGGTATTGGAACTGCTTCTTTGCATCTGTGCCTGTATCCCTGCATTTCTTCACAGTCCCATGCCTTCGCCCAGATCCTTGGAGTGTGAAGACTGTGCTTCTGTCGGCTAGTCAGATAGCTAGGCCAATTGTGTAGGGGTTTAATCAGTTTCCATTCACTTTTCCTATGAAAGGCTTTCCATTTAGTTTGACTAGTTGTACCATGCCTCTATATGTGACCTCCTTAACAATTTATGGTCCCATCCAATGCATTCTGAACTTTCCCAGGAATTTAATATGGAGATCGTGCCAAGCCTTCTAACTCTGCTTTTGCACCTGCTGATGAAATCCAACCAATAACCATTCCTCCTCAGGTTCTTCCAATTGTGTGATCCTCTCTTTCAAGGCTTCGTAGTCCATCATACCTGTGAACATTGTTATGTGTAGACTAGGTACAATATACTCCATTTGCATGACAACTTCGATGCCATAAACCAACCAGAAAGTTGTTTTTCCCGTCAGTTTCTTGCATGTTGTCATATAAGTCCATAGTGTTGTAGTTACGTGTAGGTCCCTATCACTCCATTGCGCATTGCATACTTTGGTTAGCGCAGTCTCCAGTATTTTGTTGAATGCTCCTACTGTCCCATTGGCTTGAGGGTGATATGGTGTGCTTTCCTCATCATACACCTGGAACACTTTTATTAGTGCGTTGATGGTTTCATTCAAGAAATGTGTATCGTGATCACTCATTAAGATTTTTGGACAGCCAAATTGAGTCAACACATATTCAAACAAAAACTTAGCAACTGTGGCAGCCATGCAGTCTTTGACTAGCTATGCTTCCACCCACCGACTGAGGTACTTTGTCGCGGTGATAATATATCGCGCGCCCATTTTTCCTTGAGGTTTGATAGGTCCTATAATGTTGATTGCACACTTTTGGAAGGGTTGCAATGTCATTTGTGGATTCAAAGATATATCATCCCTTCGCAATTGTTTACTTGTCCTTTGACATATATCACAGGCCTTACAGTTTGCTTTTGAATCTACATGAAGGGTTGGCCACAACAACCCTGCACAAAGAATATTTTGCATGGTTGCTCGTCTGGTATAATGTCCTCCTGTAGCACCCCTATGCACTCTTGTGAGGATCTAACTTCGTTCAGATTCAAGTATGTACCTTCACAGTATGTGTTACCGGGAATAGTGTCCACTTCGAGCTGCTATTCCCACTAAAACTGGTAGCTATCTTAGAAAAAAACAAGTAAAGTCTACTTTCACTTTCCTTTATGAAAATAGATAAGAGTGGAACAAAGGATACCAACCTTAGTCTCGCGCTTGGTTCCCTTGCTTGATTCATCTCCTCCCTGATAGATCTTTGCCGCTTCTTCTTCGTCTGCCCAGCTTCAAAGACCACCTGTGGAATCAAAGCAGCATACTAGTATCGAAGAACAGAGATCTAGATTCATAAATAACACATGACCAGATATGTGTTAACCATACAAATGCATATATAATCAAACATACAAGAATATGGAGGAAAACTTGAATAGCTTTATTAAGATCAAGAATAGCAAGATGATTACAACCATATGTTCTGACCCAGCATCATCCTCCAGCAAGAAAGCCCTTCTTCACCTCAAGTAAAGCTTAGATCATCCAACACTATGAATGTACACTAGAAAACCAACAACACTTCTCTATAAGATACAAAATTCCAGCCTCTGGATCTCTGTGATGAGGGATCCATATATAGATGATTGTAGGGAGGTGAGTCATCTTTTGGGGTTTTTATTAGTGTCCTCTCTCTAATAGTTCTTGATTCCACTTGGAGATTGATGATTTCTTACTCAGCCCTGGTCGAAAATAGAGAGGCAAGTGTCAGAGGGGAAGCTTCTGGAAGATTCCATGATCTTCCACCTCGCAAATTGTCCCAGCCATTTGTCCATTCCCGACCATCACACCCTATAGAGGGGCCATTCAGTATGCATTGCACCCTTTACACCGGGAAGGTGATATGCATCACACTCTCTGCACTAGGTATTCAATATGGTCCAGTTTCGACCATTTCTGAGCAGTTTTTAGTTGAGAAATTCTGGGAGATGATGTAATCAGCTGACCTTGTTCCTTTAGGTAGTGAAGCAAAAATTTTAGGGACATAGGAGCCATCAGTTTATGGACATTTGCGATTGGGGTTGTAGTGCCCAAAAATGTCTATAACAGTTGCCCTCTAAAGCATGAGGTCGTTAATCTTTTGATGTCAGGTGAAATGCTTTACCATGAGGATCCGAAGTTGTTTTGAGCTGGGAGGCGACCTGTAATAAGATACAATACAATCCATTATCTTGACAACATTTTTCCTGATCTAGCTAAGGTGGGAATTCCCATGCTTAGCTTTATAAATTCATTTTCATGTACATAGGACAGACAATCGTCTGTGTGGCAGACTGATGATTCAGACTCATCATCCTTTGATTTGGATGATCATCTGTTCGACAATGATGTACATTTGATGTCTTTATATTCCTGAATATATCGCAACCCGAATGGATGAAACTAGATCGAGGGTATTCAAAACTAGTTCAATCTTCACTCAGAGTACAAGTCGATCCATGTAAAAAATGTTCTGGAGTCGAACATGGAAAGACATTGCCTCATTACCAGCCAATGATGTAAGTTGTTAACAAGCACGAGAGGAATCATCAATAATGACAATGACCCTCAAGGTACTACAGTACAATTCACGTGGTGTGAAAAGGGACTTGGCATCGAACACCACGCAAAATCTCTCAATCGAAGGCTATTAATGTAAACTTGTCGCCGAAAGTGAGAAACTTGCCATCGAGGCATGCAAGCTTCAAAGTACTGAAAGGGTTGTTCCTAGGTCGACTTCTTGGATAATGAGCTGATGTCGAAAATAAATGACCCATTGTAGGAGGGCCTTAATGAATCCCACATCTCGACACGGAATGAAGCAAATGATTTTGGAGGTGAAAACGATCTGATGATACAATGTTCAGGGTGGCAGTCATGAAAGAATGGATCGTGAATGTATTGTAGTGGGTGAGACACAGGCGAATTTTCTGAATGACTTCTCTTGAACATATCGGCGACAATGACGATGGATTGGTAGCATTAAACCCAAATATGGATGGTGTGATGGACCAATGGTGATATGAACAGTGAACAGAACAACCCAACCCGACTTGGATGCGGAAGGAAAGTGTCATGTTCAAGAGCGACTTGCTACCAATAATTTTTTTCAAGTTTTCTTCCCAATTTTTGCCTGTCATTGCTGACCAGTACCTCCTTATTTTTGTCAAGCTTGAGGAGGATAACATATGCCTTTTCTATAATCTACCCTTCAGGCGAATCTGTCGCTATATTTTAGCGAGCCTAGAGACAGTGAAACTCGTTCTTGTCCATTTGGATGAGTTTGTCGCTATTCGGTTTTAATGAGTTTAACGACAAACATAACTCGGTACTTTTCAATTTTAGAGAGTGTGAAAGGGATGAAAAGGAGACTCCAAAGATTCTTTTTCGTCATATAATCCCTTAAGTCCGAAAAAGTGTAAAATAATCCGAAAGGGATGAATTTTCGATAGTTTTAATGAGTCGAACAAGACAAGCGCTCGATCTTTTTTTCTAATAATCCCTCAGGTCCAAAAGATTAAAATCTAGAGGAGGGATAGCACTTCTGATGACTTTAACGAGCCAGAGAGGCTAATCGCTTGACAATCGATTCATATTTTATGAGTTAGTTGAAAAGATCTTAAAGGAGACTACTTTTTCGAGGAACTAGTGATGATTTTCGGTAGCAGCTGATTCCAAGAAAGGGTTGGAATTTTCCAATCACGGCAGTGTCACAAGGATGGCTAATAGAATCACTCTTCGCAGATGTTCCTCGAAAGGGTAAACAATCAAATGGAGGTGAATGATCGGCTAAAAACAGAGTGGAGGTGATGATGAGAACACGACGAAGGCTCAAAAGATGACGATAAGGCATTCACAATGGTTATTTACCGGTGCATTTTTTAATGAGCTTAAACTCCGGGGAAAACATTTTCTCATTGCTTATGTTTATTTTAAAGAGTTTGAATTCCGCGTTAAAATTGCTCGTGGCGGGTTTATTTTTTAACGAGCTTGAACCTTGCAGTAACATTGCTCGTGATAAGTTTGCATGCCTCCAGTATAATAACACAAATCGAGGTGCATGCCCCCCAAGTTTATTTCATTTAACGAGGTGGTTGGAATGAAGGTTTACCTTCGAGATCTTTGAAAGACTCGATTTGGAAAGGGAGTTGTTTCATTTTTTAATGATGTTGACACAGTAAAAGAATTATCCGCATTGCGACCTTTGATCACAACTCATAAAGGGTTATGAAGGAAAGATCTGGTTCCAATGCCCCTAGTAAATAATGTACGACATCACTGAATTGATCATCAGATGATGTAGCTATGGTAGGGCTTGGAGGAAATGCCTCGTGATGATCCACACTATCAAAATGTTATGAGTTCTTCTTCATTTTTGTTGATGTAGAAGATCTCATGGGACAGGGTTCCACTGTGGCCACTTCTTCCAGCTTACTTAGAGGTGGAAGGGAAAAAGTTCCCATTAAGGAAGGGTCTTTTAGGAGGCCTACTGTGATATTTTGAAGCAATTGAGAGCTTCCGTTGATCATCGGAATGCTTCCCGTAACTTGTGAACTGTTGGGGAGAAATGTTTATTGGTCAGTGATTGTGATTCCTCCTTGGAAGGGAAATGCAGTCTTTTTGAAGTACGTCGACAAAATGGCAGCCATAGCATATATCCAGGGCCTTCTCAATAGGATGTTGTAATCGAGGTTTTCATCGATAACTTCAACATCAATTTCTATTGTTTTGCCCCCTAGTTCAATTTGCAAGTTACTTAAAATCCCATATTGAGTGTATGTTCGCCCATCAAATTCTTTTAACGTCATTGACAATCGCGACAAGAGTGGTAAGCCTAAAGTTTTCCAGTAACTCATTGACATAATACATGTAGATGTCCCCTCATCAGTAATTGTTCGATGAACAACTTTGTTGAGGGCTTTCACTTGAATAAGGAAAGCTAGTTGAGTTGGTAACTGAGGGTCATATCCTTTGTGATCAAAGGCCACAAGGTTGGAATCCGCTGGGTCAATCCCACCTATTGCTGATAATAAAGTCTACTTTTGGGAGGGGCAATTTTGCAATACCTCAAGTGCTGACATAGCGGACACCGATTGGGCCATATCCTCCACTATATTATAATGCTATGCTTCTCTGAAACGAGTATTAAATGTTGGTTTGTGTACTACTCCCCTTGGCGGCTTTATCGTTAGCTCAGGAATGATGGGTGGCACAACTTCGGTCGAAGTTGTTGTCAAACTACTAGGTTGATATGTAGCCTTGTTGTTAGACATTTGTGGATTTCCATAATCTTTATTCCTTGTCGATATCAAAGAATCATTTTGTTGTTTCGAAATTAACAACATAAGCACTCGGCATGGGGAAGCATTGTCACTAGCAACTAGATTTGTTCCTGGGTTCGGAAACGGATCAGTCAATATCGCTGAGGTTTTTGAATTCTTGAAGAATTTTCTAAGCTCAGCTTTATATAGACAATCTCTCATCTGATGATCCTCATCACATATCTGACACCCTGAAGGAGGTTTCCTTTGCCCATAAGGATTTGCAAAAGATTTTTTAGGAGATGAATCCTCTTGTTTCTTCTTTTTCCTTTTCTTTTTATTCTTTCCTACTAGTTTCTTTGGATCTTTGCCTTTTTCAGTCAACACGGTATTAACCTCCGAGGCAAGAAGTTTGTCATTTGCATTTTGACTAGAAACCGTACAGGATTTCTTTCACGTAGCCTTTATGGTTTTCTTGCTAGTCATACCTATCACACCATTGCCAACATGAGCATCTTTGTTTGATTTAGGAGGGGGAGGAACGAAAAAATCTAGTCTAGGAGCATCATGGATTTTATCGTACAGCGTGCCAAACTGAGTATAGATCAAGTCTAGATATTATGCACGAGCAATAACTTGCTCTTCAGTGAAGACTCCTCCCTTTGCCACATCTTCTGTAATAGAGGGTAAAAATGACTTAATAAATCATTCAGCCAACAACTGATCAGGAACATATGTTTTTACCATTCTACACCGATGTCGCCACTCATGAATATGATCGGATATGTGAGTGGCTGTCGTTTGTTTGAAATTGGTAAGAAGCTCTATTCTCATTTCGTAACTTATGGGTAACTAAAAATGGGTTAAAAAGGTTGTGGCTAGGGTACTGAAGTTATCAAATGAAACTCTAGAAAATTTGATATACCATTTTGCTTCCGGACTAGTTAACGTTCACTGAAAAAGGCGAAGCGTGATCAAATCATCATTGAGAGTGTTTGATAAACACCATAGATGAAAGGTCATCACATGATTCGACGGGTCTTCACCTGGATTTCCATTAAATTTAGGAATATCTGACGGATGTTTATGAGGAATTTCCAACCACAAAGGGGCATAACCAATTGGATCATTCATCAGCCGGTTTAGATATGGTAATTCTAGAGTTGCTACAAAGGGCAACTGTTGATTCAGGTTAGTTAAGCATACCCAGGGTAAGATGAAATCACCTGAGCAGTGGGTCTTTGCATACCAGCATAATGTATTTGATGCTAGTAAATTTGATAAGGTTGATGGGCATAACCATTATAGTATGGTTGTTGATAACCGCTTTGGAAATGCGGTTTCCCATTACTTACAAAGACTTGTTGCTCATGTCCCTTATATGATTGCTGGAATTGCGGTTGTTGATATTGAACCAGCCATGGTTGTTGGACCATTTGCTGTTGTCCAATACTGGATGATTGACCAAGATGAGGAGTCATAGTACCTGTTTGAGCCTGAGTCACTCTAGATAAGGAGGCACTAACTTGAGGTTATGATTGAATCACTGAGACAAGAGGCCATTGTAATGCAACCTGAGAAACTTGGGGTTGACATACAACAGGTAGCGCTTGTACTTGCGATGCAGTCACCATAGCAAGTATAGTGGGAATATTTGACACAGGGTGGACTGGTTGCATTGAATATACAATCCTTGATTGCTGAGTCAGTATTGGTACCCAACCACAGGACGTAATTCCTGTTTGACTTGAACTTTGTTGTAAGCTCCCATATGGTTGTTCTCCAACAGGGAACAATGAAAAGGCATATTGCCCCCCATATGGTGGCAATCTAGTATTTAAAGCGTAGATTGGCCTTTGAAGACACATTGGATCAATTTGTTAAGTTTCAACATTAGAAATACCAGATGAGAATCCGGATGAAGAAATAGGAACTGACGATGTTGTCGAAATAGTCCCTGATTGGACTCCGGCTTGTTGTTGATAACCTGCTGAGATAGATGGTACACCAGCGAACATTGTTGGAGTAGCAGTAGGAGGTTCTAATGATGCTACATTAGATGACACAGTCGTGGATGTCGACGGTTGTTCAGATATATTTAGTCTATCCGAAATATTTCCTAGCGATTCTACAGGAACCTACGATGAAGGGAGACTAATTTCTAAGACCAACGAGGGAACAATGACGTTATTCTGATTAAAATAAATTTTAGACGCTTTGACACAACTTGTTTTTTCAATTTTTAAGAGTCGAGAAAAAACAAAAGATGACTCTAGCCGCCTTCGATTTTTAATGAGCCTTAAGTGACAAGTGCTCAGATGGACCTTTTCTTTTAAGGAGTCTGAAAAGGAGAAAAATAGACTTCTATGGAAATCTAGGCAGAGGGGATTACCAAACCAATCGCAAAACTACAGAATACTTTTTATGGTACGGCAATCAATCTTCCCGAATGCTATGTTTAGTGCATTGCGATCGATAGGGCAGAAAACACGGCTTCCTAAGGATAAAGGATGCAGCCTATTGTGGTCTCCCAATATATACTCGACGGTACGTGGGAGCGCAAGTCCTTACTAGCACTTTCCATGTCAGAGTGAAGGAATCACCCAACCAACAATGGAAACAACAGTTACCAGGTTTTACGACGCCGTAATATGTCTCTAGCCTAGACCTCTAGATGTTGTGTGTTAGGTTCCAAAGCGTTGTTAGATTCATTAAATTTATTTTAAGTTCATTTTCTTTAAAAAAAATTCCTTTCAAGTTCACTGCGTGATGTGTATACAATTCCTAAAATGCAGTCTAAGATGATAACCAACTTTTTAATGTTCTTTTGGCAATGAAAATCCTAGCTACTAGGGAAAGAAAGTTGAGAGTCTTTCAACAAAGAGCACAGAGCACACACTAAATGCACTATCCTAAATCAAACCAAGCAGTCTAAATGCAAATGCACATGCATGTATTTGTTTTCAGCCTTCTTAATGTATGAATGATGATAAGAAAGCTAAGTGCAAATCTGAATTATTTTTAAAGTCACAATACTCAACAAATTTCTTTTCAAAATGAAGTGAAGGTAAGGGAGACACTTTGCGATTTTGAAATGAAAATTGCTTTTCGACACTTTAAAGACTACTAATTCAAATCATATACAAGACTAACTGTATAATCGACTATCAAGAACAATGCGATTCTCTTCTAAAATTGGAAACGACAATTACGACACTTTCAGATTAAGAAACCACAGTTCGACTATGCTACTTCTTTGCAAAAGAAAACTGAAAATGGCGCACAATACATAAAAACACTTATAGTTCTTTGCACAATAGAGGCGGAATGATTTAAGAGAAGGTGGTTTTCACATAGATATACTGACCACAGATAGCAAAACTCATGAATAGAATTGTAAATAGTGAAGGAAAAACCAAAGTCTGAAGGTAAAGTTAACCTTCCCTGACCATCGCACCTGTCACACAGTGAATTTAGTATGCAGCGCACCTACTGCACATGGGAAGTGCGTCACATACAGACTACCTTGAAGGCAGGGTGCGATGGTACCAGTGCGAGACTTTTAACAAGTTTTTTCTCACAATTTGCAATTCAGTTCCGGGATTTAGGCCGAGTAAGTGATGTTCAGTAAATGTAAATCACAGGGGTTGATCTAAGGAGGTTACTAGAGCCACCACTTAGGGCAATTAGAACATTTGTAGATCTATTATTTAATTCATAAACAAAACCTAGAGATATACTGAAGCAACATTTAACTACTTTTCATTTGTATAACAAATGCAGTTCGAAGGATAGCTAGCTTGACTTCAGGCTCCATCTATAAGTTTATAAAATAAAAATAGATAGACTAACAAAAAATCTATTCACTCCCCAGCAGAGTCACCATTTTGTTAATGGGAATAGTGTCCACTCGGAGCTGTTATTGCCACTAAGACTGGTAGCTATCTTAGAAACAAACAAGTAAAGTCTACATTCGCTTTCCTTTATGAAAATAGATAAGAGTGGAACAAAGGATACCAACCTTAGTCTTGCGCTTGGTTCCCTTGCTTGATTACTCTCCTTCCTGATAGATCTTTGCCACTTCTTCTTCATCTGCCCAACTTTAAAGAGCACCTATGGAATCAAAGTAGCATACTACTATCGAAGAACAAATATCTATATCCATAAATAACACAGGACCAGATATGTGTTAACCATACAAATGCATATATAATCAAACATACAAGAATATGCAGGAAAACTTGAATAGCTTTATTATGATCAAGAATAGCAAGAGTATTACAAACATATGTTCTGACCCAGCATCATCCTCCAGCAAGAAAGCCCTTTTTCAGCTCAAGTAAAGCTTAGATAACCCAACACTATGAAGTTACACCAGAAAACCAACAACACTTCTCTACAAGATATAAAATTCTAGCCTCTGGATCTCTGTGATGAGGGATCCATATATAGATGACTGTAGGGAGGTGAGTCATCTTTTGGCGTTTTGATTAGTGTCCTCTCTCTCATATTTCTTGATTCCGCTTGGAGACTGATGATCTTTTATTCATCCCTGGCCAAAAACACAGAGGCAAGTGTCAGAGGGGATTCTTCTGGAAGATTCCATGATCTTCCACCTCGTAAATTGTCCCTACCATTTGTCCATTCCCTACCATCACACCCTACAGAGGGGCCATTCAGTATGCATCGCACCCTTTACACTAGGAAGGTGATATGCATCACACCCTCTACACCGAGTATTCAGTATGGTCCAGCTTCGACCATTTCTGAGCAGTTTTTAGTGGAGAACTTCTGGGAGATGATGTAATTAGCTGACCTTGTTCCTTTAGGTAGTGAAGCAACACTTTCAGGGACCTAGGATCCCTTAGTTTATGGACATTTATGATTGGGGTTGTAGTGCCCAAAAATGTCTATAGCAGTATGTCATCATTTCCCATTTTGTATAGGTTCCCCGCGATGACAGAAAAATCAGCCGTGCGCAGCACTAGTTCCTTCTTTTGCTAGATCAAATATTCCTTTCGCATGATCCCCATTGTCAGAAAGTGGATTATATCTTCAAATTCTATGTCTGCTACGTGCACAATAGAGAGCTATGCGTCAGGTAATTCTTCCTCCAAACTAGTAGGTTCCTCTCCTCTCTTAATATGTGACAAGTGATCCAGTCTCGCGTTCAGGTGTCCAGGCTTTACCATGACCTCAAAGTCATATTCTTGGAAAAATAAGAGCCACCTGCATATGAACCTCCCCAACACAGGTTTATTAAGAAAGTATTTTAGCACGAAATGGTCTCTATACATCTTCAAATGTCCTCGTCACAAATGTTAAAAATAATACTGAGAGGGGGGGTGAATCAGTAGTATCTAGTTCTTTTAACAAATCTTCCTTAGTTACACTTTGAATTATTTTTGCATATCAGTACCATAAAATAATGAGCAAGAAAAATAGACAGTCACATCAAAGAACACCAGATATAAGGTGGAAACCCAATGTGGGTGAAAACCACCTGCTGCAATATGTCTCTATCTTCTTTCAAATTAGAAACTCCTTTTACAATGGTCTTGTACTAGAGCAGTCCTTTACCAGTACGCAAACTGCAACCTGCAGAGAGCTACAACTCTCTCTCGTTTTCCAGTCTCTCCTGGAAGGGAGCTACAACCCCCTACTTCTTTTCTTTCAAGGACCACTTTTCATAAATTTTCAAACTGGATCCATAAACATCAAATGATCATCAAGTACCAGTAACTCACCCAGATAACCAGATCCACAATAACAGTAAACTAAACCTAGAACACCTTATCAAAAAAAAAATCAGTCAACAAAAGATCTTAAGACAGATACGCAATTTCCTTTTCTCTGGCCTGCGTCGCTACGCACTTCACCTTATGTGGCGCCGCGCACCTCTGCAGCTGCGCCTTCTGTGGCGCCTCCGCACTACGCCTTCGGTGGCACCTCTGTGGCGTCTCCTGTGGTGCCTCCGCACTGCGCCTTCTGTGGCGCCTCTATGGCGTCTCCGCACTGCGCCTCTGTGGTGTCTCCGCACTGCGCCTTCTGTGGCGCCTTCACACTGCGCCTTTTGTGGCACCTCCACACTGTGCCTTCTGTGGCGTCTCCACACTGCGCCTTCTGTGGCACCTCTGTGGTGTCTCCGCACTGTGCCTTCTATGGCATCTCCGCACTGCGCCTTCTGTGGCGCCTTCGCACTGCGCCTTCTGTGGCATCTCCGCACTGCCCCTTCTGTGGCGCCTCTATGGCGTCTCCGCACTGCACCTTCTGTGGCGCCTTCGCACTGCACCTTCTGTGGCACCTCCGCACTGCGCCTTCTGTGGCGCCTCTGTGGCGTCTCCGCACTGCGCCTTCTGTGGCGCCTCTGTGGCGTCTCCGCACT